>CACKRE030002799.1:28807-107714 GCA_902602495.3 Ectocarpus sp. CCAP 1310/34 | reverse complement strand
CCCCGCCCCCGGCCCGCCCAAACCTCTTCTGATCTCAGCTGGTCGCCCCAAATGGATTCCGATTGCCCGTTCATCCCCCCCCTTCCCATCCACGCAGAGCAAAACCCTTCTGGACTTGATGAAGAGCAAGTACACTCCGTTCCTGCCCGCTTCCTCGGGGGTGCAGAGCAAGCTGTCCTTCGGCGGCAAGACCGGCACCTCCTTCGGGGGGGAGACCTCTAGCGACGACGATGACGACGATTATGATGATGCAGAGGAGGAGGAGGATGAGGAGGACGAAACCGAGTCTCAGTGATGCTTGTCGCAATTTTGTTGTGCGTTTTGCGATCAGCGCTGGCCTTGTCGTCGACAGGAGATCGCGTGTTCTTCAGCACCAGAAGCTATTCGAAAAAGGAAAGCTTGAGACGGAACCGGGGGGACTGAGTTGCGTGTTGGGTCAATGCTGTGGCCTCAATAGGGTCAATCAAGCTTCCAGGAGGGTGGGGCGCTTTTCGTTTTGTCGAGCATTTCTCTCTCTACGACTACACAACAGTTATCACGAGGGTGCGTCTTGAAGAGTTGTTTTATTTTCTGTTGGGAATGACGACGCTGGATTTGCGCTACACTCTGTAAATGTAAATCGTGTTTTCGTTAGGTGGTTTGTAGCGAAATGGTATACATACGGTGAACAAGCAGTTATGCCTAGCTTGAAGGACATCAACATGAAGGAAATCCCCCGGTTAAGGTCAACTTTTTTTCACAGGCATGCTGGCTCGGAGAATGTACGCCATAAGGAGTGGTATCAACCTTAAGGACACTTCCCCTGGTTAAGGAAACTTTTTTGCAAAAAAACAGGGGTGTCCTTAACTGAAGTTCGACTGTATGTGCTAGAGTGTGCTTGAAGTATGATGTTCCGAGTTGTGGCACAAGCAACGACGTATTTCTTGTTGCCCGCGAAACGTTTGTTCTGACTTTGTTTTTTTTTTCCTCGGCGTCGCTGGTGCCATGCGGCAGGTTTTCCTGATGTATTTCCCAGGCAATGTAGAACGTGCCGAACGTGTCTCAGTAAGCTCATAGTGTGTCTCAGTAAGCTCATGGGCACTATGACGGTAGGACTTCATACGCTAAGCAAGGAGGTAGGTTATCATTTGTTGGCTGTTGGAGCCGGCCTAGGCGTCAAAGCCGCGCGTTGATCGCGGACAGCAATCAGTCTGTTTAATATAACAGCAGACGACACGTTCGATTCATGTTCAAAGGAAGAAACCTGACTGTTTACCAGACACGAGCATAGTTTTTAAGGACGGAGGAGTGAATGGAGATGTTTCCGGAGAAGAATCAAGTGTCCCATTTACAGGCGATGAAACTTGTCGGGTTTTTCCCGTGTGCGTCAGTGGCGCCGGGTGTGGCGATGATGATGATGCAGCCTCTTTCGGCTGTGTCTCTGTGGCAAAATGTTGAGTGGTAGGTTTTCGCGAGCACCATACTTTGTGCCGCAGAAACCTTTATTATACTGCACAATAACAAACCTTGCAGTGGTGAGACTACGGCCTCCTTTTTCCGCACTCAATCCTCGGAGGCGATGTTAGTGTCATTTTTTTGCGGTCGATTGTTGGACTACCGTCTACAAATTCTTTGCGCCCGACGTATGGGAATAAGAAGCCTAAGGAAACTGGCTTCGCGAAATGAGCCGATGACCTGCTTGTATCGATCTGGCAATCACAGCGCTGTTTGCAGGGATGGCAACCCTGGGGGGATGTGTTCGTGGCTTAACAGCTTGACCGGACACGGGCATTAACTCTTGTTGAGAAGCACGATGACTACTAGACTACTAGTCAGCGCTGACTAGTAGTCTAGTGGTCATCGTGCTTCTCAACAGTAACAACGATGACCTTAAAGCGGAAAAGGGCTAGAAGTAGAATTCATCGCTAGGACGCCGACGATCAATGCTCTTCTGCTGGTGAAAGTTAAAGAAAGAGGCGTTTCCCTGTTGTTGCATAAGGCTAAATGATATTCATGCAAGTGCAGTCCAGGCGCAAATTACAGTAAATGTTGACTTTATTCGACATTTTCTTTACGCTTTCCCAAAGTTCGCGGACAATCGTGGCGTCCTTCACCCACGCCTCGCACCCGGTCCGATTCATGAAATGCAACTGTAGTAGTAGTGGTAGACTAGACGTCTAGTTGTTGTGTGGACGCCATGTGGATGATGATGTGGGGGCGTCAACCTCTCCCTGTGACGCTTAAACAAGAACAGCATTAGACAGCGATTTTATTACGGTATGGCCCTTCGGTGTTCACCTTGCTCGAATATTTACTCGTTTGTTGTGGCAAAACTCGTCGGCGATATTACACTTCCTTCCCTCGTGTGGCAGTCACCACGCGCCTCGGGTCTCGATCATGTGCGGGGGTGTGGGCGGTCTGTTGCAGTTCCCAGAGTCTGTACGCCTCTGTCGCAAAGGAGGGGATGTGTCCCAATAATCCCCCCTACTTTTTTTCTTGCTCGCCAGCTCTGCCTCTCACACACACACGCACCACGAGGCTGGGATTGATCTTCGAGGTCGAGGCATAGGCGCCTCCACCGGCACCAGGTGAGGCAGACACGAGGGTGGCGTGATGTATCAGAGAATAGTCTATGCCTCTGTGACTCTCCTGTGCTTCTGCCGCTATGGACTTTTCCAAAGCTTGTGTTGGGTGGTTGCTGAGCTTTGTTCCTTGCTGTGGTTGTCGAGCTCCTCCCGTGCGCCCTCGCCTTCCGCTGGTGGTGCTGCTGCTGCTGCTCGTCCAAGACGCAAGGGTCGCTCACACCTTCCTTCTTGCTGCGTCCGTGGTTAGATATGCGGAAGGATTGTCTGGATTGCTCGTAATTTTTGTCGGATGTTCACCACACAAACCGATTTGACAACAGCAGAGCCATCTCTCAACATGTGTAATTTGGGTGAGTGGCTGTGCGGCAACAGCAACGACCTCGTCTCGCTCTCGTCTCCCCTAGTGGCCACTCCTTGAGGTACACACCAGTACCTGTCACTCTGGCTTTCACCAAGACGTTTTACTTCAATCCGCTTCTACTGGAAGTACGGATGAGCAGTAGGCTAACACGGCAGGCATCCCCGTGCTACGCCGCCGCTGCTGTGCCATGCGATCTCAAACCCTTGTTTTCATTCTCGCCCGCCCAATGTTGTTGACAGACCCCTGAGTGAGGTATCAACCCCGCGTCCACGAGAGGAAAAACAGAGCGGCTGCCCTTGTATGTTGACATGCACTGACAGCGTGACCTGGTTTGTGCATCCCGCGTAAGCAGGCGCATAGGAATCGTCGCCGCCTCCGGAGGTAGCCTCCACCGCCACCATCGTTCATCATGGCGTCGTCTCTCAGAAGGCAGGTGGACGCCTTGCGGCATGCCTCCTCCGGCACCTCGTCCGGGTACATCCAGAGGAAGAAGGGCAAGCCGTCCCTGCTACTCACGCCTGATCAGGTGAGACGATGGTAAAAGCGCCGTAAACACGTCCTGTGCTGTGGGCGCGGTGACGTAAAGAAGCCACCACCTGTCGTTTTATAGATGCCACCCCCTCTCCCTTTCTCCAACACCTGGCCGTCAGTACACAAAAAAGCGTTATTTTTTCACGCGCGTATGGACAATACTGCCGCCGCTGCGCACACACCCCCGGGTTTACGATCTCTCGTCTGCTGCCTTATATTATATATAGTCCATGTGTGTTTCACGGAGCCTCAGGATATCTAATCTTCGCAGGAAAATATTAACCGACATTGTGCTCTCTCCGCGCTACACGTACACGTGGGAAGCGTTCCCCGTTCTCCTTTAATTATATTTTGATCGGTCTCCTCGACGCTCTTTCTCGTTTGGTGCGGTAGCTGGTCTTTCTTTCTATCATTTTGTTTCTCTTCCGAGTGGTTTTTGTACCCTTTTATTATTTTTCTGTTTCTTCGTGGGGTCGTGTATGCCGGGTTGTGAGACCACGGGCTCCCAATCTATCTTTTTTAGAGCTAATGTGAGAAACAACAACAACAACAACAAACGTCTGAAACTCTCGCGCCAGGCGGCCGAAGTGGACCTGTCGTCCGTTAGGGAGACTGCCGTGATGGGGCTTCAGCGATTGGAGGCCGTGGACCAAGACTTTTCCCCTTTCCAGGTGTGTTTATTCCTTCTTGTGAATGAACGTACGCGAAAAGAGGTCTGGTTCCCAAGGACGTGACGGAGGGATAAATGCGCGCGAAACTCGACGCAGCAGCAGCCAGCAGTGGCACATAGCTTTCGCGCGACGTCTCCCGCCCAAGCTTGGGCGTGAGTGAGCGATATTTGACCCTCAGACCTCACCATCCCTACTTATGGTTGTCACTTGTTGTGGTGCACAGCAGTGTCGAGAGCCATGAAGTCGACTTGTCAGTCCGCAAGCATGTAGAAGCAGCAATATCACTACTGCTTCGCCGACACTATTCTCGTGGGAAAGTGTGGCTCAGTTGTAAAGAGAGGTTTTGTGCAGGGCACATCCATAGATTCGTTTTCTCCTCTAAAAATGTTCTACAGTCGGTAGGGAGGCGTTCTGTACTGTGTCTTCCGTCCTACGGGCCGCCAGTCTACAGCTCTGGGTACGTGCTTGACCCAGACGCCGTGGTTAAAACAACAAACACCCCGGAAATCGAAGGTGCTGTTTATGTCAGCGCTCCTCTTTGCCTCTCGGTGTGGATCAACCCCACCCACCACCGAGTCTTCCATATGGCAGCGCAAGATCAATCGTCTGACAGCGATGGGCTTCTGGGCATTCCTGGTCTGTTCTTTTCCCACGACGACCCGGACAATCAGAGCCCGCACATTACCTTTTGCGCCTGGCTGCGCGTACACGTACCGCGGTATGCAGATGACGTGATACGTCCTCTTCGTGTCGTTACTGCTTGAGAGTGACAAGGCCAGAGTAAACGAACAAAAAAATTCAGAGTTGCCTGTCAACGTGTCACGTCGATTCAATGTTTTCCCGATCCCGATCCCCCCCGTCGAGCGTGTCTTGGTTTCTTCAAGATCTGATTTTCCGATCTGTCATGAACAGCAGTCTAAGGAAGTGCCAACCTGGTATGACCAATTGATTATCCAATCACCCCGCCCTCCGGCGTATCTTTGTTCCTTGTCAAACTGATCTCCGATCAGTCCGCAGATTCCGACAGTCCGCAACCGTATGACGAATTGATTCCCCGCACGCCCCCTCCATCATCTCACAGGACACTCTGTTCAGCAAGGAAGCGGAGGGTACGCTGCGCGACCTGCAGACCAAGGAGTCGAATGAGCGCATCGACAAGAGCATCTCGGCGTTCCTGGCCCTGCTGTCCCCTCACTTCTCCTGCCGAGAGGCGCATTTCTGCCTCGAGTACCTGATCCGGCACTACAAGGTCTACCAGTACAACGTCGACGCCGTCGTGGAGTGCTGCCTGCCGTGGCACGACACCGTGGCCTTTGCGCGGATGGTTCAGCTGCTCAGCCTCAAGGGGTCGAGGTGAGCGAACGACTTTGAACGAATCCTCTCCGCTTGCCGTGAGGGGTCCGTAGTCCTCAGTTTTGCGTGCCGGGCGTTGTGTGTCGTGAGTCGTGCCCCAGCAGACGCTTAGGCCGCTGTTGCCAGCCTTGAAACGACCCCTCAAGGTGTTGCGTTGTAGATAGCTCATCGAAGGCAGCGACCGCATGTAGAAAGTAGCAGAAGAGACAGCGACGTATTGGATGGGAGCAAAGAGTCAAGATTCCTGCCGTCTGCATGCACACGGTGTGAAGAGGTTGTATCTTTTGTTGGAACGGCGCCAACACAGGCACGCTTCCGACTCTTCGTCGAGAAATGTTCTTTAAATGTTTATTCGGTGACGGTCGACGTGCTTGGTCGATCGTGCAACTTTCGATTTTAGTCAACAGCAGTCGAAGATGAACGCCACCTGTCCATGCACTTACCGGCCCATGCACATTTGTCCCGCTGACATTGAAAATAGAAAGCAGTATCCCTTGTGATCATGACAACATTCTCCATGGTAAACGCCCTCAGTCTTCACAGCCTCTAGGTTGCTCACGAATCTCTGAAACAGCTTGGCCCGTCTTTTCTTGAAGAGACTGTTATTGCCCCACCCCCAGGGGATATGATTATGAGCAAGTCTGCAAGGATCACATCTGACAGCTGTCAAGGTTTCTACGACCGACGTCTACTTCCCGCAGCAACAACCAAATGTGCTTGCTCTCATACAACATCTCGTTCCGTTTGATTGATTCTTCGACATGCAGCAGTGTAGCAGGTTGGGGGAGATATTAATAGATGCTGGATCTAAGCAACCTTTACCTTGCAGTGGTACCATAGCTGTCAAATCGTGAATGAAATGTGAGCGGTTAATGTGTACTTCAGTTGTTGGATTTCACCGATAAAAAAACAGCTTGTTCGGCCGCCAATTTTGGTCGTTATTCTGACTGGTCTACTGGTTGGCGTTTTCAGTTGCAGCAAATCTGTGGACACGGTCGCGTAGTTTTCTCCTCATGGTCGAAGCGGAAGTGGCGCAGTCCCCTCGGAATACTCCGTCTTTATCTCTCTCATCCGATGTGACATTTTCAAACCAGCAGAAATCAAGGTATGGAAGAACAGACTTTAGAGATGGTCTGCTAGCTCTCCCGCAGTACATCACATGCCATACCCGAGTTGGATACTCTTGGCTTAGCTCAGGCACCCTTGTCTGTGTATTGTATACTTCTGTATCGGAATGCCCACAACCAGGAGTGGTGCACTCTTTGCGGCGCAGGGATAAATGTCTCTCATGAAATGCTTATTTACGCCCCATTACGGTGATGCGATGAACTCAATGGGAGTTCGTGACACAAATGCCCCCCTTAACTTTTTTTTAATCACACCGCATTCTTTGATAACAACTATTGAACCAGACCGGAGTTCCTGACCCAATCGTGCCCCATGACCCAATCGCCCCGCATTTTGCAACAAAACAATGAACAGATGGGAGTTCCTGACTCCCGTTCAGAAGACCGGATCTCCGCTACCCCGGGAAGCCATTGCCCGGAGATGTGCACGAGACTTCGGCCTCCTCCGTTTCCTCTGCGTGTCGGCGCGCCGGTCTGCAGCCCGTGCCGCGTCCTGTTCGGTGTCGGCGGCGCAATCAGCGTCGACGTCGTCTGTCAGCGCGGCCACGGCAGCCGGCAGGGCGAAGCTTTTCTCGTTTTACGCGGCGACCGTGGTTGAGGCTTTGGCGTCCCTGGGCACGACCTCCGATCCTTTGCTCCGAGCGTTGGTGCCCACTGTTGTGCACGGGCTGTCTGCTACCAAGTCCCCCGAGTATCAGGTGGGTGGTGGCGGCGCGGCCGAGGCAATAGATGTTTTTATTTTCTTGCAAGTGTCCGGCTCACAGCTATGCGAGCGTGCCGTGTAATCAGATTCGTGGCAAGTGCGAAGTTGTGCATTGAGTGGACCGGGTAACCTGAAGCGGGGCGGGGGTTGTTTTGTGTGTTCCTCCCCTCCTCCTGAAGGCGTTGGCTCTTGTGCACTTTGGGAGAAAGCTAGACATCGCTTGTTCGCCATACATGCCCGTTCCTCTGCCTTCACATCTCCTGCCGTGCTGTTTCGCAACACACGTTCAGTCTCACTGACCAAACCCGAATCAACTGCTTCCCAGATGGCTTCGTACATGATTCTATCGGCTTTGTCGGGCAAGGGTCCTCTTGCACCGGACGTCACCTGCCAAGCGCTTACCGCCCTCGTGTGCAAGCCTTGCCAGGGGGGATTAGAGCCGTCCCTGCTGTGTGCCCTTGCTGTCGCCCAGGTGCGTCTCGTCAATGTTTGGGAGGGCGATTTGCCACGGCTGCTGTTGTGTGTGTAGGTTTCGGGGATATGGTTGTTTTATCACGTGCTGTTGTTTGCGCTGGTCGACGGTACTCCGGAGAGCGAATTCAAGGACGCGAGAAGTCAAGAGCATAGGTGCATGGTGTTTGACGTGTACCGCCCGGTGCTGATGACGAAATTTTCCAACAATATATTCATGCGTGTCAGATGACTGCGGCTGTAGTGGCCGTTGCATGATCTCACTGCTTAGAATCCGATGCACCGGGCTGCTTGTGCAGCACCTATTTATATGATTGGACTTATTCATTCGCAGTGTTGATGTTCACGGTCTGCTGGGTAGATGTTGCCTTCCAAGTAGTCGTGCGTTGCAGATGACGCGGCCGCCATGCACTCAGGCATGGTCGTTGTAAGCAGGTTCTGGCCTTCAGGCTGCATTTGATGTGTCGCGTCTGAACGTTGTGGCTTCACGCGCGGCAGAAGGTGGATCCCAAAGTTCTTTCATGTCATCGACTATCATGTGCTGTTGTCCGTTGGGAATCTCACGTGGGGGCGTTGTATCCCACGATTTTGGTCGGGTGTTGCTCTCGGTCGGCGACTTTCCCTTCATACAGTTGCCTGTAAGGGCCCGGGCCTCTTGCAGCGCTCTGATGTCGATTTCCTTTGTACAGAGTGGACCTCAGGTCCGGAGTCCGCGTATCACGCTAGAAGTTCCGCTCGTTGCGCACAGGCCGTGCCTCTCTTGGCATTCTTCATTCTTGGCACCGCGTCCATCTCTTCGCGCAGACACAAGTGGGTTTCTCGTCGAAGAAGGATCCTTCGAACCCGTCGGCGGCGGCACCTCTTTTGCTTCCAACCGCTGCTTTCGAGAAGTTATCAGCTATGGAATCTCTCGCGGGTGTCCTTGCGGGCCTTGCCCACAAGTTTGACGCGACAGCGTTCTTGTGGCTACTGCTTCAGAGGTGTGTGTGCGAGCCGTTAGAAAACGTAATCGAAAAATGAACTAGGGAAAACCACGCCATCTGCTTCATTGTCGCGAAGTGCAGGATTTGGTCAATTGCGTATAGACAAGCTAAGGTGCGAACTGCTTAATGTCGTTGTCGAAGCACACGTTGTGCTTTTTGGAACAAGATTTGGCCCGTCGTTGATGATATCTACCCTTCTTGGAGGCCGGCGGGCGGGGGGGGGACAACATCCTCATTCAAGACGCGTGTAATGAGCCAAACCATAATTCGCTACGTTCGTTGTTGGTAGCATAGGTTAGGATTCATTTGATAGGGTCGAACAAGAAAACCTTGCCCGAATGACCACATTCAAAAGCTGGACCGACCTTGGGTTGCCAAGAGCCTGTCACGGCCTACATGTCAACCACGCCCTTCTTTTTGGTTTGTTGGTTGGTTTGCTGGACGACTTCAATCACCCTTGTTCTGGGGTTGACATATGTTTTTCGCTGTTCCCTGACAGCTACGTGCAGCACCTCCCTGACCGAGATAGCCGGCACGGAGAGTCCCTGACGAGGCTCTGCACCTACCCGTACTGGCCTCCGCACTCGCTTCCACGTCTCATTAGGAGACTTGTGGACCGCGTCATCAGGTCGTTCTTGGCCTTGACTCTGGAAGGTGAGCTTGGTTCGTTGTGGTTCTTGCTTCGCTCAATCACACGGTTTGGTTATTTTGACGAAAGCCGCTCGTGTGTCAGCGGGTGAACAGAGCTGCTTAGCTTTTTGCTTGGCGTTTGGTCTATTATCAGGTTCGATGGTGTGGTACCCGTTTGTAACGGTCCACCTTCCTTCTTGTCGCGATTGAAGGCAGCCGTGGTCAACTTTGCGGAAACCACTGCTGCGTGGCCTGTTGTTGACTAGAAATAAAGCCTCCTGTTCTGTCTTCTGTTGTTGGTTTTCGATCGTGCTGTAGTCTTGGAGTAACGAACCATGAACTCGTTGGTCATTACAGGCGCCGAACATGAGGCCGCCATGGAAGAAGACGACGCACCGCAAAAGAGCCGCCGATCTGCCGCGATGAAGACCGAGAGCCAGGCCGTGAGTTTGACGTCTCTAAACAAACTCCACGACATTTGTCAATCGTTGTTGAGGTGTCGTGACTGCGATGGTTTATCGTTCGTATTAAAGCATCGTGTGATCGGCGACATTCAGACTCATGCCTTTCGTTGACTCTTGAGCGATGTTCTGTGCGCTCTGTGCGTCAGAACCCTTCGTTCTCTCGTGTTATCTCATCCCTCTTTTATGTCAGTGCACCATGTTTGTGGTAAAAATGGACTTGATGGAGCCTATAAGCGAAAGGAATGGTTTTAAATGTCCAATTATAGGAAAGAGGAAGGCCACTCGCCCTCAACGGGCCTCAACGGGGGATGATGAGCGATCCACGTGGTCCGTGTTATGGATCAGCCGGTTCAAGACCCGTGCTATGACGCAGGCAGTGTCTCAAACAGAGAAATCCTGACCCAGACGTCCTTCGTGATGCTTTGAAACTATTAATTAAGAGAGTGCACAATTCATTGTTTGTGTTAACCGAACAAATGAGGTGTGCCCGACGTGGCGTGTGTGTGATGAGCGATTCACTTGGTCCGTGTTTTGGATCAGCCGGTGTAAGACCCGTGCTATGACGCAACCAGTGTCTCAAACAGAGAAACCCTGACACACGCTCGTGGTGCTGACCCATTTGTTGTGCAACAAGACATGGTGAAGGGATGAAAATGATCGTAGTATGTTCATGGTTGTAAACAACCCTTTGCTTTCTCGAATTTCAGTTGCCAAGGTGGTATGGAACTAAAGTCTTGGAAGCGCTGGTTGATCGGCATTGGACCGATGATGATCCCGCCTTGTTTTGGAAGCAGCAAACAAGTTTTACTCTTTGTGGCGTGGGATCCCTCTTTCACGCTCGTATACCCACTGTTTGACCTTAATATCGTATGTCCGGCGCCAATCTCTGAACAATTATTGCAGATGCAGTTGATATTGCCCTTTGTTCGTGTTGTCTCCATGTAGTGGTGCACACCGACTGTCATCCTGTTGGGTGCCTACAGTGCTCACCAACTATGAGCAGCCAGAGCTTGCATGGGGTCGGATTCAATGTTGCGGGTTAGAGAGGTGGTGCACTGTGTGTATGATGAGCGATTCACTTGGTCCGTGTTTTGGATCAGCCGGTGTAAGACCCGTGCTATGACGCAACCAGTGTCTCAAACAGAGAAACCCTGACACACGCTCGTGGTGCTGACCCATTTGTTGTGCAACAAGACATGGTGAAGGGATGAAAATGATCATAGTATGTTCATGGTTGTAGACAACCCTTTGCTTTCGTGAATGTCAATTGCCGAGGTGGTATGGAACTAAAGTCTTGGAAGCGCTGGTTGATCGGGATTGGACCGATGATGATCCCGCCTTGTTTTGGAAGCAGCAAACAAGTTTTACTCTTTGTGGCCTGGGATCCCTCTTTCACGCTCGTATACCCACTGTTTGACCTTAATATCGTATGTCCGGCGCCAATCTCTGAACAATTATTGCAGATGCAGTTGATATTGCCCTTTGTTCGTGTTGTCTCCATGTAGTGGTGCACACCGACTGTCATCCTGTTGGGTGCCTACAGTGCTCACCAACTATGAGCAGCCAGAGCTTGCACGGGGTCGGATTCAATGTTGCGGGTTAGAGAGGTGGTGCACTGTGTGTATGATGAGCGATTCACTTGGTCCGTGTTTTGGATCAGCCGGTGTAAGACCCGTGCTATGACGCAACCAGTGTCTCAAACAGAGAAACCCTGACACACGCTCGTGGTGCTGACGCTTTCGGTCCACCGAGGACTAGGACTACAAGCGTCTTGCATAGCTCGATGTTGCAGCCTGCTGGTATTGTGTTGGCTGCATGTTATTCCAGTCCGCGCCGCAGTGGTCTGGTGCTCTTTTGTTGAGATGTAATCATAGACGTGGTAGTATGTGGAAAGGGTTCACACATTCCTTGGAGGCTATAGGCTTGATGCTTAACATCTCTTTGTTTTCGTGAAGGTGGGTTGCGTCCTTGTTTCTGTCGTTGGTGTTGGCCTTTCACCGCGTTTTCCCGTAAAACAGCGGTACAGCTGTACCCCAGATATTTTGGTGTTTATGTTCTGTCATCAAGTGTTTGTGCTTCACGTCTTTTTTTTTTTTTTCGCGAAACAGCAGTACTGTAGCCCCGACGATTGGGTTGATCGTCTGCAGGGGCGTTTTTGTGTTGCCTCTTTTGGTTTTCGTGGGACAGCAGTTCTGCTGTGTCTTGAGCTTTTGTGTCGACTGCTCCTCGTTTCAAGGGCGCTGGACCCCGGCTGCGTGCTGGGGATGGAAGGAATCCTCGGGTATGGAGCATACATGAATGCATGCAGGTCCTTTCCGTTTGTCGGTTTAGTCCGATGCGTGTGCCGGGGTTGGGCGCATTGAGCTGTTCTCCATTGCTGCCTTCTGGCGGCCTGCGGAGCATGGCCACGCCCCATCCCGGACATCTTCTTTTCCATTAGAACACGGTCCGATATGCTTGAATTCGTGAACGTTCCTTTTGCGCAAGTATGCGTCCCCAAAACCAAAAACCCCAAAACACTCGTCAAATTTATAGTTTTGGTGTTGAGCCCCAAATAGGTATATTCAAAAAGGTGAACAACACAACCACATCGCACAACCGTCGTTAGCATACGAGAACGTTTGGTTTGGTGTTGAACCTGTAGTCTCGACTAACCTTTTGCCTGACGCCTTTTTCGTCTTCTTTCACGTGCAAGGTGTTGCGGGTACTCAGCCAGCGTTACCCCGATGATGTGGATGCCGCCGTGGCGAAGATCAGCCGTAGCGTTGCTAAGGCCAAGGTGGCTACGGCCAAAGCGGCTGTGCAAGAAGATGACCAGGGAACCGATGCCGTTGGGACCGTGACGGCCAAGCGTGAGGCTCATTTGAAGGAGGAGGCGTTGTCGTCTCTGTTGGTCTCAACGTTCGCCGGTGCACAGCTTGCTCCGCATTTGCCGCTGCAGCAACAGGAGCAGGATGTGAGTTCGTGACTGCGTGGTACGTAGGTAGGGGGCACCATCGTTGCCGATTCGCTCAGGCTGCACACCTTTGGGAGATTGCAAGGCGTCACTGTTGAAAATCGCCCCCGCGGTGCCAAGTTCTTCACAGCTATGACGCACATTCTCATACCTGTGTTTCGTTTGTCCAACCCGATGGCTCCTTGTATACGGCACCTCGCTACCCTGCGACGCTGTCGATTGCGAAGGTAGCAACTGTGGGCGAGGAAGGCCGTGAAGATGATGCTGTTCATGGGTCACTAATTGTGGCTCTTGAGCACTCGTCCGCCACTGTGCGAGCCCGAGCCGTCGAACAATTGTCTCGCGCATTGTCGAGCTCGGTGGCGAGTGATGGGGCGCCGGCCGGAGAATCAGCATCAACGTCCGCCGGGGCTGTCGAAGACCTATCGCCGGTCCTTCTCAGGCGGCTGCATGACGAGGACCCCGACGTCGTCCTCGCTATCACCGAAAGCGATACCCTTGTTCAACAAGTTCTTCTCCGTCCTCGTTCTTCTTCTCCCATGGCGGACGATTCCACTGGTATCGATGGTGTCGGCGGCGCGGACGATTCGGATGGAGTTGATCGAGCCGTCGTGGTTGCGTCGGCCGCGATGACTGCCGCGGGTCCGTGGTTGTCGGCTATCTCGGAGGCGAGGCCGAAGCGCCCCGTAGCTTCGGCAGGTAGGGTGTTGTGCGGCCTCGTCCGCCTCGCGGCCGCTGCGTATTCTGCGTGTGAAAGAGTGTCTGCGGGGGTCGAACAGGCCAGGGATTCCGCGATGTCGCTGCTGCTGGAGTGTCTGCCGGGCCCGCACGCGACCGCCCGCGTGAAGTCGGCGCAGCGACAGGCGGTGTGTGCAGATGGTCGCGGGGACCTTGCTACCGAGGAGGGTGCGACGGACCCGGCCGCCGCCACAGCCACCGGAAAAGCTTGCAAAAAGGCCTCGAGAGCGGTCGGTCGCGCGGCGATAAAGGCCGTCAGCAGGTTGGGTGTTGGCGTGAAGGGCGAGGCCTTGGCCGGTCTCTTCGCCGTTGTCAAGAAGGTTTTGGAGAAGCCCGACAACGAAGGAAGCGGCAAGGGTTCGGCCGCCAAAAACCCCGGCAAGGACAAGGACAAGAGGAAAAAGTCGGGTGACGAGGTCGACCTTGAGGCGGAAGGGGTCAAGTCTAAGGGCCTTAAGGTAATGGGGGAGGAGGTTTGCGATGCTCTGGCGGCCGCCATTGTGGGTCCAGGCGATCTGGACAGCAAAAACCGTCAGTTGCAGGTGATGTTGTCGTTCTCGGCGGTGGGGAAGTTTTGCGTCCTCAGTTCAACTGCTGGAGGCATTCGATGTCAACTGGAGGTCGTGTGAACGTGTGTCGGTCGTGGGGCTTGAGCAGAACGACCTTTCAATACTATTCAGTGAAACTGGGTCCGCTTTCGTTTTGGTTGCTGTCGGGGACGCGGTGCTTGTATGTATAGTTGGCAAGGTGAACGAAAGGCTGGACGGTGATGATGAAGCTTTAACCGGCACTTATGTGTCCTTGATGCTCCATGGAGGAATATTTTTAACTGCAGTCTGAATCGTCCGTATTCGTTTCACCCTGTTGCCTGTCATATCGGTAAAGGTTTTTTTCCGAAACCATGTTGATGTCCGTTAGACCGGTTTGGCAATGTAGCGGGTCTGTAGGCTGATGTTCGAATGATCCCGCCTTCCCTGCTGTGCTGGTTGTGTTTTAAAACCGTACTCTTACATACAGCAGTATCAGTCTCTCGCTTGCCAGCGTGTTAACACGAATATACAGCGGTGCTTATTTTTCGCCGCAGTCGGCGTTTCATCCTGCAGCGTCCACAAGAGAACCCCGAAGTTTACTCTATATTTCGTATCTCTCGTCTTGTCCATGCCCATACCGACGCAGGCCCTTCGAGAGACCTGTGGTGCCGGTGGTCGCTGGCTCATTCTGGAGTGCACCTACCGCGCGCTGAACCTCGCGTCTGCCAGCTCTAGCAGTGGCAGCAACGCCAAGGCTCGAGTGGCGGCTACAGCAGCAGCGTCCAGCCTCTCCTCGCTGCTGGCCTCTCTGGCGACGTCCGAGCTTGGCCTCCGCCCTCACCTCCTTACTGCCGGTCCGGACGGAGATGATGCCAAGCGCGTGGGCGCGGTCGGCGCCGCGGACCTCTTGCGGTACCTCCGAGCCTGCGCCGAGCACCTGCCCCGTCCGGAGCGATCGTCGTCACTCTTTGCCGAGGACCACGTGGCGGCGTCAGCGGCCACTGCGTGCGTGGGCGGGAATGGTGCGACGTCCGTTGGCGGGGATGGTGTTGCAGTTACTTCGGCCCCGCTTCTCGGCGACGTGCTGGTGTCGGTTCTGACGGCAACAGCCGAGGGTGGCAGGAAAGGTGGGGCCACCGCGGTGTGGGAGGCCGTGAGCTCCGTAGTGCTGAACGGGTACGAGCGGCGGCCACTGCCCGCCCTCGCCGCCGTTGCGATAGACGGCGTTACCGTGGCCGCAAGACGGGGTCGTGGAGTTGCAGGGCGACAGCAGCCGAGACGTGGCGGAGGGGTTGACGAAGCGAAGGTGTTCGCCGCCGCCCGTGCGCTCTGCGTCGCCGCGACGTTCGTGATAGCTGCGGCGAAGGCGGTGGCTGGTGGGGACACGGTCGAGGACAAGGAGTCGTCGAAGGCGGCGGAGAGAGACATCGTGGCCGTCTTCCCCGCCGCGGTGCTTGCTATCGCGTCGCATGATGAGGTGTGTACTCTCTACAATTAGGATTTGCGTTTGTCAGTTAGGAGTAAGGGCGGCCTTCAGTTGGGTTGTTCGATGCGCCCTTTTTGGCCGGTGTTTTGCAGTGTTGCGTTTCGATCAAGATGCCGTCGCCTAGCACGCTAGCGGCAGCGCCGGTGCCCACGCTGCTGATAAGAGATGTCACATTCGGTGTTTTGCAGCACGTGCTGCCTATCTTGAGTTGGACTGATTTTTCGCCTGGGATGATAACCGCCGCCGCGCTTAAGCTTTTTTTGCTTGGCACCCTCATGAGGCTGATCTGCGGTACTGAAACCCAGGGAGATCAAACCACCATTTAAGGGTTGCCGTGCAAAGCTGCCCTTAGGTGAGGCGGTTGCATTTCGTCGCGATTTACCCGAGCTGTTTTGACCGACGTTGCGCCGTGGAAGTTAGGGCTTCGAACCCCGTGAGCTTCCCATGGCCGCTCTAACAAGTCGCTTCGCCGCCGCCACAATTTGCCAGATTTTTGGCGACCTGTTTTTCTTCTTTTTGCTGGACCCTTTGGTAAAGGCTGCCATATAAATCTTTCGCACTTTCGCGCGAGGGCTTGCATGGAAAGTGGGGCTAGAATACTGACGTGGCTGTGTTGTTCCCGATATGCTACGACGTATGATCCTTGCTCATTCACTTGAAAAGATTGTTTTGTAGGATGCGGTGAGAGTTGCGACAAGCTCATAACTATCGGTTCCTGCCACGCCGTTCTTACAGAGTAAGTGCGAAAATGTAAACATTGCTTCAGGGTTGCCAGCGACCATGTTCCAAAGTGACAATGCGATGCAAATTTCCCGTCGTGGTTTTGCCTCATGTTTTCTTCGTGGCGAAAAAAAAAAGGGCCTTCGAGATAGCGGCCTTTTGTTCATCACCACCGTGTCTGCACACGGCCATGCTCTCAGCGCTGAGTCGGCCAGAAGCAGCAGTGGTGCGTCTTCAAGAGGGGCCAAGAAAAGCAAGCCCACCCCCTCCCCCGGTCCGGAGGTCAAAGATTCCGAGTTCTTGCCATTGGGTCAGGTGGGGCATGGTGCGGCCCAGCCGTCACCTCTTAACGCGCCCTCGTTGTGTAGCCTCGTTGAGCTTGCGTCGGCGCTTGCCGGGAAGAGCCGCGAGTCCGCGCTCGATGCCGGGGAGCTGACCCGACATCTTGCCACCGTTTTGGGAGAAGCTGCCGGTGGTGGCTGGCAGGAAGATGTCTTGCGGTACCTTGTGGCATGGGCAGCCAGGCTCGGGTGGAGAGATCCTACCGCCTCTATGTTCCTGCTGGAGTGTTTTGTGTGGGCGAAGACACCAATGAGGTAAGGATTTTATTTTCAATCCTGGTCGCCAAAGGTTACCAGAAGGATATGTCGCGCGCTTCTGGCTTTGCTCGTGCACGGTATGTGTTGTAGCTCTCGAGCAGTTCCTCGAACTGGAAGCCAGGCAATTATATTACACGAACATTATGTTAACGCGGATTTTCTTTTTTCGTGAGGTGTTTGTCATTTCATCGGTGTGGTATTTGATGGGAGAACAATGTCTGGGCCATGACGAAATGTAATGGAACAGAGGTTCTGATCAGTTCAAAAACTGAACCGCAGATACACCCTTGGCTGTCCGAGCCCTACGTAGGATCGTTTCCCGTCGACTCATCAGCAAGCCGTATTGGCAAATATTCCGACGATGAAGCGCCGTAAACATGAGCGTACCCCGGCTAGGCGCCGTAGCAGCAAGCCTGTTAGGCAAGTTACTTTCCACCATGACGTCGCCAACCCTTGTGAGTGCTGAACCTGATACGCTGATTGTGGGCCTTGTGAGGAATCTTGTAACTGCTGTTGGACGTCGCCAATCAGTTACGATGCGTTCCGGTTCTCGTCTGTTGGGTCGATGATGTCTTGCACCAGGATCGACCGTGGTCCGTATTTTGCTTTAAGGCTTGACCCAACTTCTGCGCAAGTTGACACCCGAAAAGGGCGGCACACGTGATGCATTTGTGTGGTTTTGCCGTGATGTTACTGTGGTTGCCTCTTTTCTGGCAGAATCCCGACAGCAAGCACGATTGCTTCCCATTCTGAGAACAGTCGGCTAGACGGGTCGTCGCAATCTCCAGTTTGTGCTGCGGCCTCCTTTCTCCGTCATGCATCAGCGGTGCTTGTTCTTGAATGGATTGCCCTTTTCGCCATTGTGTGTTGTGCTTTGCAGGGAGTGCTGCTTGCCGCTTCTGCGCTGCCTCTTAGACTCGGAGCAGGCCCGAAACCACCCGAACAATGAACATCTCCTGAAGATCCTCCTTACAGTCACGCTCAACCCTTCCGTCGGCGACGCAGCTGTGGTGGCGGTGGCAGCGAGTGATCGGGAAGGGAGCAGCAGAAATACCAAGAGTCCCAATAAAACGCGCGGGAGCAAGGGCAAGTCCGAGGACAAGGCAAGCGCCGCCGAAGATTCTCCGGCATCCGCATCGTCGACCATATTCCCCAGCGTCGATGCGGAACAGCTAATGCATAGGGCGCTGAGGACTCCCGGGCCCGCGCAAAGTCATGCCCTGCACTGCCTGTGTGCAACCTCTGTTTCGAGCGTTGGCGCCGGGGCCCAACCAGTCGGGGGAGACGAATCCACCCGCCAGAGGCGTGATCTGGTTGTTGTCCTCGTGGAGGCCGGTCTCGCCGGTGCCGACGGGAGTCTAGTGGCTGCGGCGGCGCGGGCTTTGCCCTGCCTGCCGGGCGATATCGCGGCTCTTCTTGCTGGCTTGTCACCTCTCTCAGGTGCCGGTGCTGGAGCTGCGACCCCTTCCAAGGTAAAGATGACGGATGGGTCTTGCACGTTTGGATACTGTTTTGCTGGCGATTCCTGTATTCTTCTCTGTTCGTTGGCCCTTTGTGCCTAGCGTAGACCTCTCGCCTGTTTGATATCCCTCAAAGAGCTTTTGGTGCTATCGTTGGTAGCGGTTGATTAGAGCACCCGTTTTTTTTCTTGGCATGTTCTTCGTGGTGGTGTTTGTGTTTTGGGGATATGGGAAGGTTTTCCTGTGGTGACGTCGATTGCGGGAGGTGGAAGTCCGCCGGCTGACGGTGATAGCAGTACGCCGGCAGTTTTGCTTGCGATTGGCTGGGCTTGAGTTTGGTTCCGACTCTGGCTTGTCTATTGCGACGTTTTTTTTACAGCGCTCCTCTTTGCCTCTCGGTGTGGATCAACCCCACCCACCACCGAGTCTTCCATATGGCAGCGCAAGATCAATCGTCTGACAGCGATGGGCTTCTGGGCATTCCTGGTCTGTTCTTTTCCCACGACGACCCGGACAATCAGAGCCCGCACATTTTCCAAAGCGTAAACGACGACGCCGTCCCTCTCATCCAACCGGGACGACGGATGTCGTGGGTTTCCCCCGCTTATTTTTTGTTTGTTTGGTTGCTCCCGTGAGTGTGTGGGACATGCCCACACCCTCAGGAATGGAGCCAAAGGTTGCTTTTATTGAGAAATATATCTCACTCCCTCCCGCACGACCCACGCCCTTCTTCCCCCCCCCATGAACCACTGTGCAATGAAATTCGGTTGGTGTTGGTGCAGCAACACAAAAAGAAACAATCAGCAACGATCAAGGCCGATGCCGCAACCACCGAGACGGGCTGGGTGTTTACCCTCGGAGGACTGGTCGAGCTAGCCCAGGCCCTCTGCGGCGCTTCGTCGTCTTCGTCTTCGGTGCCGCACCAACAGCAACAATCACAATCACAATCAGTATCCCATCCAACCAAGGGTGCAGCTACCGCCGGGGGGACGACCAGCGCTGAAGGCTGGGGCTGGGCAGGCCCTCTGGCGATCGCGCGCCCGCTTTTCGATGTCTTGCTCTCGCTACTCGCCGTCGTGACCAAGGGAGCGGCAGAGGAAGAAGGGTCGTCCTCTACAGCAGTATCGAGGGGCGACGTTGTCGATGCCGCTGAGTACGGGCTCTGGTTAACGATGGACGTTTTGGGGAGCGTGCTGCGGCGGTGGGGCAAGGGCGGCGTCGGCGGCGGTGGCGGCAGCGCGGCCGCGGAGAAGCTGTACGACGGGTGCCGCGCCGGGGAAGATGCAGAGACGGTGTTGACTTGCGTCAGCGAGAACCCTAGTCCACAGACCAGGTAAGGTGAAACCTTTTCACGTCCCGTCTTTGTGGTCTCACGAACACAAGACTGGATTTTTTGTGTTCATTTTTGCCCGTTCTATCCGAGCGCTTCTCGCAGCTTGAGGTGCGGAATTCTTTTGGAAACATCAAGCCTTGTCATTTTTCGGAACAAGGATTTGCTGGTGTTTTCGCAGGGAAGGTATGGAGAGTGGTGTTGCCACATGAAGGGGTTGACGTGATAGAGGCAACCGCAGGACTCCTGGTTGCATGGGGGCGAGCGCTTTGACGACAAAATTTTCGAATTGTGAGATCTCCTTCCTAGGGGAAATGCTCCGATATTCCATGCTAATGCTGAGCGCTTGTCTGCATGCACCAAGGGACGAACCTGTCGCTCCGTATATGCGGTTCATGATTTACCAAGCTTTTTTGTCATGGTTGTCTTTGTTTTTGTGAGTTCATAACCTGCTGCGTGTTTCGGGCGTACCCAAATTGGTTGCCGCGTTCGGCAACACCATCATTATTTTGATGGCCTATGCGTATTTGTCCCTGTTGATTGATTGCTTAGCGCTTATGTTAAAGCCATGAACACTGGCGCAAAGATGATCACATCGTTTGATCAGTGAGATCCCCTCGTGAAGGTGAACTGCTCGAATATTCCATGCTAATGCTGAGCGCTTGTCAGATGCCCGTAGGTATGAGTAGTGAACGATACTGACGTAGCTTTGTGCGTATGTTCGACGTTGTGTCTAATTCAACACCCCGAGCTTTTAGCCACTCCTCTTTCAACTGGTGGCTAAACGTTCTCCTGAAGGTCGACATTTATGTTTCGCGCTAAGAACCGCCCCTCTCGAGTTCTGGCAAGTTTTTGCGTCGAACATGAACCAAAACGGCCCGCCTTTATTTTCAGATCAACGTCTGTGCCACATTCTTGCCTGTGGATATTTCGATTCGAACGCAGCTGGACTCGATGTCTGGGCAAGTATTGGACTTGACGATGTGTTCAGACCTCATCGCCGCATTTCATACCCATTCAAACCGCAAGACCTGTCCTACTACTCTGGTTGTGCTCGACGTTTCCAGAAATAGCGCTCTGGCTCTCCTGTCGAGAATGGCCACGCTCTTCCCGGCTCAGATGACATCAAGACTCCGCTCCCTCTTGGACGCTGTGTGTGCTGGCGCCGCGGGTGGCAAGGGCCTGTCGAGTGGAGAAGGTGGTGGTGGTGCCCGCGCTGCGCTGCGGCAAACTCAGAAGGCGGTGCAGAGTGTAGTGCCTGCGCTGAAGGCGCACGGCTTCGAGGCCGGCGTTGGTGCCCACTTTGTCGTTCAGGTAAGCGGCAGCAATGTGTTTGACCGATAATCGTCGGCGGCGGGGTGTGGTTGTTAGGGTTCGTGGTCGGCCTGTTGGAAAATATTGAGCTGCCCCATCAATCGGACGGAGTGTTTTTGAATATGCTGAGGACAGCCTCGTTCGTGTGGCTGCCAACGCTTGGAAGCCATTTTGTGTGTATGTTTGTTTCCGGTCCACCTTTGGTCATACGTGTACATCCGGCCCAACCAGAAGAACTATGTGCGTACCACCGAGCAATTTCCATCGAGCGTCCCGCTGCTCATCACGTCACATGAACTATGCCGCTGTATTTTGTTCCTCGTTCTCAACTTTGTCAGAAAACTGGCTAAGCAAATGCTATTTCAATATTGAATTCGTATAATAGGTGTTCGTGGAAGCGCTCGATGACGCCCCCGCCCATGCGCGGCGAGCTCTCTTTTCGACGCTCGTCGACTCCCTCGGAGAGGAGTCGCTTCCCATCATGTCGGCCCTGTTGCTGCGGAGAGCGGTCTCGTTCGATGGCCCGGATGCTGATGGCAAGTCGGCGGACGGGGAGACGACGTCGGCTCTGATTGAGTTCGTCCACCAGACCATCCACCGCTTTAGAGCACCCGGACAAGTGAGAGAGACCGGGGACTACCAGGCCGAAACCTTCTCAGTTCTGAACGTTTTCCCGTATGTCTGCCTCCAATGTTGAACTCCAGAATTTTCAGTACCACCAGATGTGGAATTCCTGTGTGGCGCCTGCCACCGAAAGGTAGGTTCGGATGATAAGATCCACACATTATCTCGCTTGTTGGCTTTCGAAATGTTCTCTGACTCTTGCGTTCTTTCCGAATTGCCCTGCCTCGGTCCCGGTATTCGCCATCCGTTCGTTCCTGATCGAACTCGATCCTCATTGTCTGTTGCAGGTGAAAACGCTGGTAGGCCTGGTCCAAGCCTGCCACAGGCTGTCCGTGAGAGCCGCAGAACGTTCCGGGAGCATCTCCGGACAGGCTCTCGACGAAGCCGTGGAGTGCTTCGTCGAAGATTCCGCCGCCGACGAGAAAGGGGGAGATCAATTTAAGACGGACTATCTGCAGCTTCCTCTGGCACAGCAGGAACCAGCACGAGATAAGAAGGCTTCGAGCCCCGCCTTCATGACTATGGACCTCCGAGCCTTGTGCGAGGAAGACAGCAAACATGATGCCGAGAAGGAGGAAGGAATGACGGGAATATTCCTGGAATTGGTGCTGTCGTTCGTGCGGGAACACTTGGTGTCGAGGCCCCTGGTGATGGCGGTCGCTGCGGCGGCCGAGCGCGGAGCCGATGGGAAAGGCTTGAGCGAGGACGAAGGGATTCAGGAAGGGTTTCTCCTCCTGTGCGAGGTGTGCGTCAAGAGTATATGCTCGTTTTGTCAGGAGAGCGAATTGTTGTGCCCGGGGTCCCAAGGTTTGCTTGATCTAGGGTCTCCATAGATGTTTGGATTTTGGTTGATACTTGTCGTTTAGTCTGGGCTCCCTGAGGCCGGTTCCGACCTTGGCTTGTTTATTGCGACGTTTTTTTTACAGCGCTCCTCTTTGCCTCTCTGTGTGGATCAACCCCACCCACCACCGAGTCTTCCATATGGCAGCACAAGATCAATCGTCTGACAGCGATGGGCTTCTGGGCATTCCTGGTCTGTTCTTTTCCCACGACGACCCGGACAATCAGAGCCCGCACATTCTTGCTCTGCAAAACACTTGATTGAGTTCATCGATGAGTTTATAAGTTCCAACGTGAAGCTAGTTCACCAGCAAGTAGCTCCATGAAGACTCGGATTGTTTTTCCGTGCCCAACATGTGGTACGAAGGTGTTCGATTTTGGCGTCTTTTTCTTCCCCCGCTCTGTGGCCTACACATGCGGTGACGCACCGCTCCACGACCTGTAGCCGTGCTGCTCTTGCCAGTCCTCATTGCTCTTTATACGCCGCTGTGGACATGAGCTGTACCGCTCACCAATCCCCACGTTCGATCATCCCATCCACGTTCTACGCGCTACACAGACTCGGCACTTTTCTGAGCTTTTCTTTGTCTCCCTCCTTGTTGACGTTGGATTCAGGAGCTGTTGCTGTTTCTCCGAACTCTGTCGGTCTGCGGTCGGGCTTCTTCAACCGGTAGTGGAGACGAGCCTGCGTGGTCATCTCTTCAGAGCCTAGTCTATGCTGTGTTTGAGACACTGCAGTCTCTGCTGTCGGTCCCGTCTTTCGTTGCAGTCACGCAGGAGCTCCTTCAGCACCAGGTTCGTTTTTGTGTGTGTACGTCTTGTTGCCTCTGTATGGGTACGAGTGTCGTGGTGTTGAACTCTGGTTACGTCATGGCGATAAGGCGTTTTTTAGGTTCTGCGAGGGCATTGACGTAGGCACCACTTTTAATACCGTCCTGTGATTAAAATAGTATGCTGATTAAAATTCCAGAAGGTAAACCTGTGGAACAGACTACTTCTTTCCAATGAGGACTGTCGTCGTTGTGGTGTCGTGCCGAGGTACTTTGGACAGGCGACTGGTGTAGCGCCTGTCGTTTGATTGAAACCTGCTTTTCTTTTTGTCGCGAATCATAATTTGGGTCCCTACCTCACTACGGCGTGTTATTCTGGTTGACCTCGTATAATTGTAGAACATGCGCGTGGATTCGCAAGTGGGGGCTCCCTCTGTTCGACGATGATGCACTTTTCTTCATTTTGGCGAGAGCTGGCCGCAGTCGTAGCCGGAAGGGCAACACATGGGTTGTGGTTTAGTATGCCACGTGTCCCAATGCTCGGCTGCAGGATCAAACTTTCCCCGGCGGAGCCTTTTTTCCCACCTGTCGGGGTTTGTCCAATCCTGCTAGATCGAACGCATGTTATTTTGCGGTTCGGGTCTACTTTCCCGCTCAGCTTTTTGCTCCTCTGGTGTTGCGGATATACAACCCGATACATCTGTGTGCATGTATTTTACGTTTCTACCGTTGGACATGATCGAGATGGGCCTTAAACCGACGTAAACGGCCGCCGAAGTGCTTGGTCCTTTTTCCGATTTTTTTAATGTCTAGTGTTCGTGTCGTGAAACGTTGCGCGATGCTGTCCATGACGCAATCGTGCTATACCAGGCAACCGAGGAAGATTGCGTCTTTTCTATAAACCATACCCGCCGGTGTGCAGCTTCACTGTTTAAAAGGTGTTGTCCTTGCCGAAGCCTGCTCCCATCCTTGTCCCAGCCTCGTGCTGGTTGTCACGACATTACCATATATGCCACAACAGCAGCACTTGCTCCTCCCACACTCGATACTGACGTACTCCCATCGTGTGGTTCTCCATTTCTCGTGTTTTGTATAATTTTGTGGATTGTGTCTCGTGTGTTTGCGGGAGTCAGGACCCCCACCTGAGGCGGAAAGCCCTGCGGATGTTCACACGTCGCCTAGATCCGGCCGAAGGGGGGGGGAACAGGGGCGCCCCGCGGCTGTCCCCGGGTGAAGAGCGCCTGTTCGTGGAAATGGTGCCCTCCTTGAGGCTAGTGGCCATGGGCAAGAGGTCTGTCGGCGGGCCAGGAGAAGACGATGGTGACATAGGAGGAAGAATCGAAGAGGTCAGTGACATGGCGAAGGTTTTTGGTTTCGCGTTGGGGTGCAGTTGGTGAGTGGCACTTTCCCCTCGGCATTTTTATTTGGACTTTCGAACACAGTACTACTGTGGCGTGCGTCTATCCAATTCGGTGGGGTGAGCACTCTGTATTCGCGTATATACTCACGACGGATAATAGCGATAACGTGTACACTTGTGGCTTTCCTTGCCCGCTTTGTCACGTCGTGATTGATATTCCTAATTTTTTCGACGTTGGAACTGCTTATGATTTGTCAATTCATCAAATCAGGTCATGGGGCCGTCTTCTCACCCGGAAGGAGGAGGAGGACCCGATGCTATGGACCAAGATAGTGACCTAGACGGCATTAAGGAGACCGCCGTCAACCGTCAGACGGCGCTGCTGAGCCTGGACGTGCTTGCCCGCGTGCTTGGAAGGCGGCACCAAGGAGCGTTTGAGGGCGTCCTCGGTGACGCGACTGAGATCGTGGCTGGGGTGGGGCCTGGCGCTCTGCCTGGTGAGCTTAATTAATTAGTATAGTCGCCTACAAGTCTGCGTTCTATTCGGCTTTTTTTTTCCGCAATCTCAGTCTATGTGTTTCTAGACACAGACGGTGAGACGTCTCTTGCTGTGATTCGAAAATACCACGAAAGGCTGGGTAACGAAACGCGTCAAGCACGACGTACGTGCACGATGTCGGACATACCCAATGTGTGTTTGGCCGATGCCGCGGTTTCAAACCCGTGCGCCCCATTTAAGACCTGCGGGCTCTACAACATGCACATCTCGTTCGCTCATGTCAGTTATTTTTTCTTCGCCTCCCCCCACTTTTGCATTCGTCGCTGCAATTTTTTATCTAGCCGTTGGCCAACCAGGCTCCGATGGGATCCTTCCTCTTCGCGCGAGCGCCTTTCTTCTGGTGGCTACACTATGCGCCGTCCTGGGCGTCCGGGCCTTCCCCCGCCTGCCGCGTTTCTTCCCCGCGATGCTCGAAGCCCTCGAGTTTCAGAGGCCCTCAACAGCGGCCGTCACGGAGGACGCTGCGGGCGTCGGAGGTCGCGGTGGGGGAAGAAGCCTTCTCTGGACGAGTGCCCTGTCGGCGGTGGCCACCGTCGCCGCTGGTCTACCGTCCTTCCTGAGCCCGTACCTCGGGAGAATCTTGGCTGTCGCCTTGCGGGCTGCCTCGGCTGGTGCTGGTGCAAGTCACGGTACTTCTGCCGCGGGTAGTAAGCTGGCTGCAGACCGAGTGCTGTCGCTGCTCGCGACGGGGGTCGAGGCGAGGTTGTTAGTTCCGGTGGTGTGCGGGGCTTACGCCGGCTGCGTGGAGAACGTCAAGGCGGGGGAGGAGGAGGGAGTGGGAGCCGCGGGGAGGTCGATAGCTCGGCTCTTGGCCTACGTCCAAGAGGTGAGCTAGTGCCCCATGATATACTTAAAGGGAGGCAAGAGTCGCTGGTGAGCGTGACACATGTTTCTTGTTCTGTCGATTTTAGCGTGTGCGGTGATGCACATTGGGAGATGTTTTCAGGACACGACACATTTCAGGGTATATTTTTTGAGCCTTCGCACGCGTACACGTGTGTGTTCTCGCGCTTGTTTAGATCGTGGCGGGGCTGGAGAAAGAGGCAGCGTCCGCGGCTCTACCACAGTTCACGCGCTTGTTGACCCAAGCGCTCGACTTCCGAAGACGGCACGCGTGTGGATCGACTCCCCAAGTTCGGGAAAGCGCCGCACTAGTTGAAACCGAGGCGTCCTCGGCCCTGGTTGGCCTGGTGATGAGGCTGAGCGAGGTGGAGCTGAGGCCACTGTTTTTGCACCTTTGCCAGTGGAAGGCCGGTGTTTCATCGGGAGAAGGCGACCTCAAGGCAACTCTGGGGGCGCTGGACCGACGGCTTTCGTTCTACCGAGTACTCGATGGCCTTGCCGGGGCGTTGAAGGTGGGGCATTATTAAGTGGTGTGCGTTTAAAGCCAGTGTGTCTCGCTCAACACTTCAGGATAGGGTCTCGATCAGGGGTCACCTCGAATGTACGCCCCCGAACTGTCTCGTGAGAATACTAGAGGGAAGGCATGCAGCACAAGGATTTATTTTACCCTGAACGGAATCAGAGATCGGTCTCCAGGGCTAAGTTTTTTACGTATTTTTTGTGCCGTGCACAATCCCCCGTTCCACCATTCTACAGAGTATTTTCACGCCGTATTTTTCACATGTCCTCACGGACTGTTGCGACGATATGGAAGCTGCCAGCCTCCTGACGAGTGTCGCAGCCAGCGGCTCTCCTGCTGCGAAGAAGCGAAAGCGCGCTAGGGAGGAAGCCTCCAGCAAGAGAAAGCGCCGCAAGACTCTGTCCTCAGGCGATGCATCAGATTCGGACGAACAGAGTGGCGAAGGCGACGGAGAGGAAGAGGATACTCCAGAGCTACGGTGGCGACGGTCGGCCGCGTCGCGCCTCGTTCTCTCGGCCCTCCGTCGCTGCTTCCAGTCGGACCGATCGGGCTTCGTCAACAAGGCCCGCTTCGAGCTGGTGCTGCCTGCCGTGGTGGCCCAGCTGGAATGCGGCTCTGATTTCTCCGCTGCCGCCACGGGAAGAGGGACGGAGGACGAAGTGTCGTCCTGTCGGCTTCACGCGGAAGAGTTGGTGGGGCCATGTTTGGCTCAGTTAGCGTCGGCGTCAGGCAAGGACGCGCTGTGGAAGGCCCTGGCGAACGCCGTGCTGATGAAAACGAGGTCGAGGAGGGCGGGCGTGAGGGTGGCGGCGTTGGTGTCGTTGCGGCAGTGCTTCGAGGTGGTCGGGGAGGAGTTTCTGGCCCTGCTGCCGGAGTGCTTGCCATTCCTGAGTGAGCTACTGGAGGTAAGAAAGCTTGACAGAAGTTGTCGGAAACGCAGATAGAAAGATGGTCCATAGTGTCATGAATTTAATTGTTCTCTTCGGTTTGGAAGGCAGCTTTGGATTCCCTTCTCCACTTTTTGCGTGGCCGCTTTGCTGGCAAGACTCGTGCTACAAATTGCATGAGCACCGATTTGCGCTTCACCACTTTGACGTCGATTGTTTCTTCTCGTTTACGCTGCTTTCCTCGCAGGACGGTCATCCGGAAGTGGAGAGCGAGTGCCGCGCTTTGGTGAAGTACATCGAAGGAGTCTTGGGGGAATCCGTCGAGAGCTACCTGGTTTAGATCTACGTATCTCTGGTGCTATCCGTTCGATGACCAGTATCCAATACAACGATCCAGCACAAGATAGCACGTGGAGGATTGACTTGGCTTGTGAGAGACGAGTAAAGCAAGCACGTCAGCGCTGGATCGGTGTGTTGTTTGTTCCGGAAATATTCGATGTACCACCATGTGTGACTTTTCTAGATATCATGAGGTCTTGTGTCGCGAAGTCTGTATATATGCAAATGTCCTACTTGTGGTGGTGTCGATCTGTACGTGTACATATACCCGTTGGAGGTTTGTTGGAAGCGGGTCAAATGTTGATGTTGGTGAGGAATCCGACATACACCCAATGATCAGCGATGTCTGTTGTGCTTAGGAAAGAGCGTTGGACTAAACCTGGTAGATGTTGGATATTATAATATCCATTGTCCCCGGCTCGTGCAGAAAAAGACACGCTCTGGAAGCTGCGCCACCAACTGCTAATCAGATTGTAAATGCGACGGCGTACGCATGCTTGGTGAACCTGGCATATTTCACTGGTGAGCCAGGCAACCCGGTCGAAGCCTATCGAAGAAGCACGACTAGAAGATGCTCGGCTGTTGTCGAGCACCGTGTGCCCCTCGGAGTCTTGGTTCGCTACTGGAGGCATAATTGTTGATGCGAGATGACGTTGAAGTACAAGATTTTAGTACACCGGTTTCATGGGCTTTTGATTTGAACCTTGAATCTTCAGTGCGTTGGACCCCGTCGAGGCACGTGTGAGGATGTGTGATATGCTGCAAGTAGTGGCCTTCGGTTTTGCACGACTAAGCAACGAGTGAGCCGTATCGGTACGGCTGACACCAGTCTGCCTCAACGCTGACATCGTAGACACCGCTTAGCAACCTGCCATCATGACCCAGCTGGGTTCGGTTCACCCCAGTCCGGTGTCAAAAGTTCTTGTGCAAAAATCATTCGTGCAGATGAAAAGGCTCGGGCTGACTCTCAAACTACCCTCCATCTTTTCACCCCGGCCCGAGCATCCTTCCACATCGCTGACCATCCCATAACGGCACCCGACCAGTACCCATCTTCCTGCAGGCCATGACGGGCCCGTCCTTTCTGTGAACGACTCTCCACTCTGTGTGAGATCTGTCCGGTGAGGAACATGGTGCGGGGGATGAGTTGTGTGCGCATGAGGTCCGGTGAGGAACACGGTACCAGGAAATATACCGGCGGGCTTAGGTCCGGCACGAGTTAATACCTGGGTGAGCCAGGTGAACACCTCGATATTGCTGTCGAAGTGTTTCGTGAAGTATTCGAAACAAGGATCCAAATCCAACATGTTCGGTGTTGGCAGCTGAAGCACAAGTGCGCAGCACGCCTACCTGTTGAACTCGTCATCTATCTCCATTCTTGATGCCGAGGCAGCCGAACATTATTTCACAGCAGTACAAGCTTCGCAGTCAACGACAGCTTGTTTGGCACGCTCTTAGCATGGCGATCAACTCGAGCGTTGTGAGAAAAAAAAAACACGGGACTTGCAGGTTCGTGGACAGCCGGTGGCAAATCTGCACACACCGTAGGCATACGTGCATACTGTCTCCTCTCCGCGGCACGGCATAGGAGGCATTTTGAAAGCTAGGGTGGTCAAGGCGGTCAGTAGTACTATTGTCCGAAATATTGTGTCGATGAATGCAGTCGAAAGGTGTTGGTGTATGAAATTTTGAATCACTTCTTCAGCGTACAACAAAATTCCGTCTGTGGCACACAAGCGGGTAACACTGCCGCCGTCCTTTTCCACGTACAGTCGACCGGACGAACTAGTGTAGGCGCCATCCGCAACTGACCGTCATGAATTTTTGTTGGCGGGGGGATGGTGATGAAAATAGTGTCTAGTACCTGGGTTTCATTCAGTTTTGTTGTTTCCACTAGGGAAAACCTCAAAACGCCAGGAAGCGGGGATGGCCCGAAAAAATCCCCCCCCCTCTTAAAGAGCTCTGATTGGGCTGAAAATGTAGCATGGGGTAAAGGAGGGTGGAGAGTTGCGAATCCGTCGTCAGATTTTCCAAATTGATCGATGGCACCGAGTTACAGCTATCCCAATACGCCAAAAAGGCGTGGTGGATGGAAGGCTACCATCCCCTCCCCTCGAAACCTCAAAAAGCCGGTTCTAAGAGCTATAAATCTCGGTACCGGGTAATTTCGGGGTGGGAATCACGAATCTTGAATCAGAATGGTCCACTTCGCTCTTGGTTTTGAGAAACAGGCGTGGGAAATTGACGTATTCCTGAAGGATTCAGCACAATCTCGTTTTCTTGAAATCGACCGGCGCACCTGAGTTTTTGTCTGATCAACTTTCTGAGTGGCTCTACCCCCCTCAAATCGGCCAAGCGGAATCGAATGCCGAGGTGAACAACGAAAACAAATATCGGCAACACGACGAAAAACAAAAACGAAAGCAGTCCCGAACCGATTTTTTTTGTTCAACTTCTAGACGCCGGTTTTGAGCGTTTGAAAGCGAGACGAAAAAACGATTTCTGAAAATTTCGTTTTTTCAGCTGGGGAGAGCCCATGACGATCAATTGCGGATCGCGCCTGTAACGAATCATGAAATTTCCTGCGGGTCCACGTACTTACCGTATTCTACACAAGATACCACACCCCGGTGATAACATTTTGGGCTTCAAAAATATTATCACCGGGTGTGGTATTGTGGGGGGGGTGTGGTATCTTGTGTACCCCGGTGATAAAGCCTAGCTCGCAGGAGCTCCTCAGGGGGTGTGATAAACCAGGGGGTGTGGTAGCACATGCGACCACCCACAGGGAGGGTTTGGGAGTGGGATAAAAAAGGGGGTGTGATAAAATGGGGTGTGATAACACGTCGGAACACCCAAAGAGTGTGTTCGGGTGTGTGATAAACAGGGGGTGTGCCGCTTGCGTAGAAGTCTGCTCGGGTTGAAAGAACGAGGTGATCTGTGGCGCCTGTGCTGCTGCGGTCGAAGCAGTCGTGGGAGAAGCAGATGTACTTGCGGCGGCATTCTGCTCTTCCCGCACGTTCATGTTCTCTGAGGTCTCCATGTCTCCACCCGTACGGTACAAGCTGTGCGTGTGTGATGCTGTTTCACCCCCGGTGATAGAGACAGGGAATGTATGCGGCGTAACCTGTGTTATCACCGGGGTGTGGTATCTTGTGTACCCCCGGTGATAAATCATGGTCTGAAAAATACACCCAAAATTACCACCGGGGTGTGGTATTGTGGGGGGGGTGTGGTATCTTATGAGGGTGTGGTATCTTGTGTAGAATAAGGTATTCATTTTAGGTAGTGGTTATGTAGTGGCCTCCACGAGAACCAGGGTGTGGTTTCCATAACCTCAACTCCAACGTATTACGCTCCCGTTGATAGTTGAATTTGAATTTTTACACAGCAGCTATCCAGCCAGGTAGACAACAGCAGGTAGGGTGGCTCAAGACTCGGTGATGGGCGATGGAGGCAGCAGCCTGCCATACAGAGTGGTGGAGGTAGAAAGAAGAAAGTACCGTGCGTGTGTGGCAGCCCGCTCCCTCACGCCAGGCGAAGTTGTCCTAGCGGAGCGGGCCGTGGCCTGCGTGGCGACGCCTGGCCGCCTGCTTTGCGACGACTGCCTCGCCCCCACCACTACCGATAACAGGCGAGGAACATGATTTTGGGGTATGAACGGGGGTTTTGACGCTGGCTCTTTTCCTATATTTTAATCCTGTACAAAGAAACAGAACAACTCCCGCCAGGGTTAGGTTAGGCATTCTATTGTCAGCAGTAGAGGACAACATGAAGAGGCGTCGTGCGTGCTGGCACGTTCAGGTTTGCAACTGGAGCGGAAATATCGAAGGTCGCAGCAGCCTCTGAAAACAGTCCGCAGTCTGCGCCGGAACCCAACGGCATCCAACATTTGTCACAGCCATGCTCACCGCCACGGACCGTAAACCTCTGAACGGGTGTCATCGGTAGCTAGTGGCCCTGCTGTAAACCCGTAGTTCAGGAGATTGGGGTCGGCGGCGGTGAGCATGGCTGTGACAAATGTTGGATGCCGCTTGGTTCCGGCGCAGACTGCGGACTGTTTTCAACGGCTGCTGCGGCCTTCGATATTTCCGCTCCAGGAACAAACCTGAACGTGCCAGCATGCACGACGCCTCTTCATGATGTCCTCTACTGCTAACAATAGAACGCCCAACCTAACCCTCGAAACTGACCTTATTTGAGCGCCTTCCGTTTGGGCTCTTTTGACTTGAATTTGAAAAGTGTGAATTTTTATCTTGATTTGAAAGGAGGCCTGTGGAGGTAGAAGCGTGAAATTATGTGTTGAGCAGCCTCTACTGCCGCCCTGTACGAGAATCATCGATTTCTGTTTTTCGCGATGCCTCCTGACTGGTCTTGTGTGTCTGCTGTACACTTTTTGGAGCTCTTGCGGCTGTTTTCAAATTTCGTCAACATCAAAACTGCTCTTCTTCCCCCCCTCAACCTTTGGGTCTAGCTCTTTATTTTTTTTGCGGCAAAAAAAAAGGGGGGGAGAGAGTGCGGGGAGAGAGACAGAAGTACAGCAAAAAGAGACGAGTGTACTTCTGTAGACGCAACAGCTATCTCCACCTATAGGCCATGAGGGCTGCCCGCGACAGGACGGTGGGCATAGACAGGGTCATCGAAGAGTTGATGCGTGGTCGCGGTGCGGCCGGTACAGATAGCGCCCGCTCTTAAGAACTTCGCAGTTAAGAAATTGAGACTCGCAAAAAATGAGAAGCTAAGAACTTGAGCACCATTTGTGAGCTCGGTTAAGAACCCCACACTAAAACCTATATTGCGGCCATTTGTAGCCCACAAGAGGATGGTCAGCAAAATAAGAACCCCAGCCTCGGCCGAAACTAGAGGTTCTTAAGTGCGGGCGCCATCTGTAGGGCAGGTGAGAGGCTTGTAGACCTCGAAAAGATCAGTCATCAAGCCGCCTAAACTACTGTATTTTCAATATATTTAAATGATCAGTAAGAGGACTTGTAGACCCATAGCTGGTTCTTGGACCTTGGTATATCCCGCTGGCACTAACTTAACGTCTTTTCACCGGTCACCGGGTAGCGCTGTCGATACGAACAATAAACACACACCTACCTATTGGCTTGCCAACACCTGACGTGGAGGGATGCAGGGCGGCAACTCCATGGCATGCCACAACACCGGCACTTGCAAATAATCAATCAACCAATCAATGATCTGTCAGGACGCCTGTAGACCCAAAAGGGTTAACATGATCTGACCGCAATTCAACGTCATTGGGTAAAGACCATTATGTGGAGCGGATCCCATACGGTAGGAGTGCGGACCTGTACAACGAGCAACGACGCATTCGTCGTTGTACGGCGTGTGATGAACGAATGTATTGTGAACCAAATTTCACTCGTTCTATCTGGAGAGGCAACGAACGTGTGGGCTGACCGAGATTTGTCCCATTTTCGATGCATCCAATCCATGCGAACCAACGAATGCTCACCGGTGGACCAGTGAGGGAGCCAGCTGCCCAGAACCAACGTGTCGACGACCTCTGTTCCCGAACAACAAACTGTATAATGAAACACGCAGGGTGGGCGGCATCTTTCAATGCGTTGAGTGTCGATCAGTGTTCGGCGGCAGCAGCGGCACTGGCTTCAGCAGTGGCCCCGAATGTTCGAGGTCGGTCAACGACGTGCATGACGATATGCGGGTGTCATACTCAACCGTCCGGTTGTCCGCAAAGATTCTCTTTCGAAGATGTTCGGGCTCGTTTGGACTTGAGCAGGCCTCCAAGATAGACAGATTGATGCACAAACACGACGAGCAGCAGCTCCAGGCTGCAAGGGAGGAGGGATGCCGAAGTAGCAGCAGCAGCAGCAGCAGCAGCAGCAGCAGGCCCGAACAAAACGAAGAAGACTGCTTGCAGGTAAGCGAGAAGGGGGAGAGGGGACGAAAAATACCGCCAGATTGTTCGACGGGGGATTTCAAAGGAAGGCGTGTGGCTACAATGGGCTGCCGTTGACTCTCGATAAGTCCTACCTCACGGGGTACAAACCTACAGCTGTTGGTCTGTCTGGTGTTGAGACAGCAAATGGCTTTCCCAAGACGTGTCATCGCATTCCAGATATTCGAGGTCCTGCACTTTCTGGCGAGCGCCTCCCTCGCCGAACTTAGAGAGTTTTGTGCTCATTTTGGCGGGAGACGTGTTCTGGTCGTTGATGTATCGATACTATTTTCAGTGGCGGTAGAGCTGGGTAGCTAGTTGACAGTGGCGGCTCGCTCGTAGGAAGCCAAGTCATGTGGTTGTGGTGCTCAGCTTTTGGAGTCTCTTGAGGAGATCGCGGACAAGAAGCCATGATCGCTATTAGGTGGCTCAGCAAAACCTTGGGTTGTTTGCGCCAGTTCTCAACCTCGCCGTCGTGATGAACTCTGTTGAGTCTGATTAGAAAGAGGTGCTTCTTGGAGGAAGGGAGTGGCCGGCATCGCAGTCACCAAGGTGTCCTGGTGTGAAGTAATTTGTTGGTGATCTGGGACCCGCCCAGCCAACCATCCCTTCCTTTAGCCTACAGGTTTCGCCCATCTTACTTGCCCCCTCTTTTCGTTTAATCCTTTCTGTCATGGCAGGTGGCAAAGCTAGCCGCTGGTATGCTCGATCGTTGGGCTGGAGCGGGACACTTGATAGTGCCGGGCGAAAAGGCCGTTCCGAGTGCGGCTCTGTTGGACTTGGCTAGGAAAGAGGTAGGTAAACACGAGAGAAGCTCAAGCTGTTTGTGCACCCGATGCCTCGTGTGTCCCTACGAACACACCGGCTCTTGGGGTTGTTCTCGAGACCTGCTGCTCGTCTTTTGTGCATCCCTCTCGACGATCGTAATAGATTACCACGACATGTGGTGCCACGTCCCGACGTGCTTCCTGTCGTTTCAACTCTGCCACGGCCTCCCGCGTCTTCCTCTGTTCCTCTGCTTTTTGCTTCCTCGCTGATGCCCAAAGCGCGTGTCGTCGTCTGTCAATACCCCTTTATCTCTCACGTGTGGGTAAGCTCGGTCGAGTATCCTTGAACGGAATAACGACCTGCGACGGGACCGGCGCGACCGGGCTAGGGCTGTTCCCGTCTGGAGCGATGATAAACCACAGCTGCTCTCCCAATTGCCAGGCTTGGTGGAGAGGTTCCCAGGTGATACCTCTCGTCCCCTTCTTGTAGTAGCGGTAGCGATTCGACGGGAGACTGACTCACCGAGGTTCGGGTTCGAGAATCTGATCCTGCCTCGTCGGTGCTCCGAACAGACCAAGAAGCAACCGCGAAGGTCTTCGGACAGTGTGATGCGCACACACCGGTTGGCTGGAGGTAGTTTTTCTCGCAATTGCAACTCCTTCGGGTGTCGGTCACGATGGTTGTCCATTGGCTTGGATTGGCCCCACTCTACCGGAGTGTGGGGCACAGAAGCTGTATGTCTAGTCCAGCGATGTCCTCGACCTGACCGTTCGTAGAGCCGATGTGCCTCTACTTTCACAATGTGTGTATTTGTCTGCATCTCCCCAGGCCGACCCGTGGCGTGACTGACCCCGATCAACCTGGAGAACATTCTTACTTTTTGACCCAGGGCCACCAACGCCGTTCTCTACTTGATGATGCCCCTCGTTTTCGTCTGGTCCTGACTTCTTCTTGACCCCATCCTCGCCCACAACAGCTAGAGATTCGATGCACCAAGCCGGTCGCGGCGGGAGAAGAGCTATGCTTGAGCTACATCCCCATCGACCAGCCTTCAACTCTCCGACGAGCGCAACTCAGGTGTCGTCAGCAACGCATCGAAGAAGTATACCTAGAGCCGCCTGACACTCAAAGCGGCGCTACTAGAGCCCGACTTGTCTGTTTCTGGCGGCACAACTAACCATCCAAGCATCCCGATGGAGAAAGAAACGAACACCTGGCTTTCGCGTTGGAGTAGTGAACTTCTTGATGCTTAGAATGTTTTTTTGCAAAACACAAAGACAGCATGGCAGACGGCGCGTCGTGTTTAGTGAGCACCTGCGCACGGCGAAAGGACAGTGGCAATCGAAATCACACCCTCGTTCGTGATGCTTGCTCCGTGCGACCCTTCCGTGCGGCGACGTTCGTACTGCGTGTCAAAACCTCGTCTGCCCGGGCAGACACAGTTGGTTTTTCGCGTGCCGATGCCGGAGGTGTGTTTCGAGGCAGTGGGATGCCGAGCTGGTAGGGCTGCGCTGCCCTACGAAAGGGTGTGCTGGCGCTGTGCCTCCCCCTCCGTGGCGCAGTGGTGAGGATGAGGGTAGCTTTACTTTACCTCTTTTATCTCCGCCCGTAAACTCAATACGGCTCTTGTTTGCCTCCTGCATCATTCGGAGCGGTTCAGTTACATAGTACGCATGTCATAACGTTGTTTTGAATGAAATGTTGCAAAGCTGTTGACCGAACATGGACATTTTTTCGCATCATTCACGGGGGGTAGTTGGTGGTGGATTTGTATGGTCGACGATCCCTGTCACTCCGAGCTTGTCAAAGTCCTTCTTGTTCATCCCGCAAGTTTTCCCGTGGTTTTGTCAACACTCTTCCGCGCGCAGGTCACGCGTGCAGCCGCTGTGGCACATCCCGTGCCTTTAACGAGCCATCTACACGACCTGCGCCGCCAGATGAAGGCCGCAAGGAGTCCCGCGGAGCTTCGGTCGTCGCGATGGACCCACCGTCGTGCTGTGGGCGTGGGACAATAAGTCCAACCCCACCGGGAGAAGGGGAAAACCTTGATGTTGAAGAAGGCATGGCGTGGTCTACCTGTGCAACACGAGGAGCACAAGAGATGATAGTAGTGCCAGCGCCCGACTACAGGGGCTGCGAAGAAAGGCTACTGGGAGCGGCAAGGGACTTTCGAAAGGGCATGGAGGCCTACATGCAAGAAGAGCCAGACGTGGGTGAAAGTTGCGACTTGCTCGAGCAGCCAGATACCCCCCCCTCCCGTGCATTCTTGAAGGGACAGCTTTTTTCGCCTACAAGCCTTTCGTGCGAAATGCATGCTAGTTGGAAAACACACGTGGCGGTTGTTTCGATAGTATTCCCGGGGAAGGCAAGCAGGGGACTATTGCATGTCAGTTTGGCGCATAGATTCACGGCATTCTTTTGCTTGGGGCCAATAGCTTCCATGGAGCAAGATGGAGACCGCTGGAATTCCGTTCCTCTCCTGGGTTCTTCTCCCTTACTATTCTTCCGCTTCGATGCGCTGGTTTAAAATCTCAACCAAACTAGGTTGCTCTCGTGGCGCTGCAGAAAAGCTTGCTTGTTCGGGAGAGTCTCTTGCACCCATTCAACAAGGAACTGCTGCGCACACTGCGGTGAGCTGCTGGGTGGTTTTCTCACCTTAAGTTCGCATGTTCAGCTAGAACCCTTTGGTGTGTAACGTCATCTGTGCTGAGGAAACGCGATCGCAATCGAGTGGTAGACGCGGAATGCACCAGGCAGTACACGCGCAATGCACTGCTTGTCACTTCATGTGTGAGGAACATGCTCTTGTTAGCGTCTTGTCACGCCCGGCGTACAGTAGGAGTGAACGAAGGTCTGATCGCCCCACACGTCCTCAGTACCACACTGGACCAAACAGCAGCGAAGGAGGCTAAACGAACCCAAAACGTTCCTCGAAAGGGTGGATGTTCTCTTGGTGATGAGACAAGAAACCGTTCCGCAACCATTGATTTACACGCATGTGCTTCGGGGCACTTTGGCATTCGTTTGCTATACAAATACCATCGTTAGGTACGCGAGTTACGCGGCGATCGCAACGCAAAGCTGGTTCAAGGCTTACTCATTTCTGAGTCGTTGGCTGCACCCGATGGACGTGATGTACGGTGCTGCGGAGGTGAGCAGACGTTCAGAGTGGCCTTCAGCAATTGTGAGAGTTCTCCGCGTTGACTGAAAATGCATGTTCCAATCGAGAAAGTGTTCTTCCGGATACTTAATTTTTTCTTCCGTACCTGCCAATAATGACCAAATAAAACATCTTCGCACTGCAGTGATGCCATGCGCGCGTGATTGGGGACGTCTGCGGCTTGTCTGTTTCGAGGGAAGCCTCGGAACCGCCCACGATGCATTGAAACATGGACGGCTATTGGAGCAAATAAATTCCTACGCCCTTCGCTTCTGCTCACTGCCCGCCTCGCTCTTCACCCGACAACAACAAGTAGGTGTGGGATATAGCCGCCATGCGCGTTGATGCCGGTCTGGTTTTAGACAAGCTAAGCGAGGTGACACGTGGTCCGGGAACGGTCCCGCCGCAGGTGGGAGAGGCTCTACCGGGACTTAACAAGCTTTCGGGACAACCAGATACGGCCGGTAGCATGGATCCAGCCGCTTTCGGCGAGATGGCAACAGGGCTGCGGTGGATTTGGCTCTGTCTAGGAAGGGGCAGCGGTATTTCGGCTGAAATCGCCGCTCTCGAATCCTTTGCTGCCCACGGCGTAACGTTTCATGTCAACGGCGAAAACGGTCTTTCATAAACCGAAGGATGGTTCGCAGCAGGGACGGGTTCGGCCCGAACGTCCGCTCCTTTTCCGAGAGGAAGCTACTGCAAATAATCTGTTTTAGTCCGTCCGTGTGATAGCGAGGTGTGTCTGTCGGCGTACACGAATGCCTTGCAGTTCCTGAAACACTCGCATCCGCCAAGCTCGCTGATCGGAAAAATGCGCAAGCAAAGGGACGCCCGACCTTGACGTTGGGAGCTACTTCGGGGTTATTCATCCCCTCCTATTCATATTTTTGTTGAGTTCTCGCGCAAGCGTCCTTCTCAACAAGAGCGAGTTCGTCACGACGGCCACCGAGCTACAGCTCATGATCGCGGATGCAAGTGCTGGCGACAGCATGACGCCCCAACCAGGAAGAAAGGCGCCGGCCGCTAGCGGTATCGCCAAGACGTTGTACCCCAGCGACCATGCGAGGTTCTCGCGGACCTGTTGATGACACGAAACCGCACGTTGCACAGGAAACCAATGGAAATTGTGGAGAAGGATTCATCATCACGTGTAGTTTGCTCTCAAGCGACTACGGTACAATATATCGACCAAGAATGATTACAAAACCGCGGTGCAGCTGGTTACGGCAAGAACGGTAGGCACCTGCCTGTCTCATAGGCTCTCAACATGACCAGTAAAAACCGAGAGTATGAGCGACAGCAACCGCAGTTGTGTTCGCCCCTCCCTTACCCGTCAATGAGGAATGCCTCTCTGGACTACAATGGTATGGAGAAGGTGACAGGCAGCACTGCTGAATATCCGCATCAAGTGTGAGACATCCCTCAACTTTCCGTCGCTACATGCACACCACCGAATTCCCACTCGGACAGAGAATCACTATGCAGCACCTTCCGCATAGTCAGCTGGCTGACATCGATCGCGGCTCCCGCGCCGCAAACATCGTCGCGCATGAGCACGATATCGGCGGTTTCCATCGCCTGCCCCGTCCCGGCCCGCAGCGCGACACCAACATCCGCCGAGGCCAGAGCCGGAGAGTCGTTAACGCCGTCGCCGACAAGCATGACCACCTCACCCCGAGCCTGCAAAGATTTCACCAGGGCCACCTTATCCGCTGCAACAATACGCGTAAAGTAATGTTCCGGTTCGTGGTTTGTTTGTATATGGACGCGCAGGCGGGCAGCAAGGCGGGGAGTGGTGATGCGGGCGGAGGAAATTAAGAACCAACGCGGTGGGGTCGGGGTTGTGGTTTGATCGTTTCGTTTGGGGGACTCATGCTCAGCTAGAGAGGAGCAACAGCTCGGGAGCCTACTATGGGGTAACTTTCAACATACCATAACACCTACAAAACGCGGAAACGCCTCTACCAATTCAAATAGCAACCGAGTGACGACGGACTACTGCAGCAGCCACTACCGATACAACCCATCTGCCAAGACACGTGTAGGCAACGCCGTACTCCTTCATCTCCCGGAGTTAAGCAACGAAACACCAACGGCCTTGACCAGCGGTCCTTGCAAAATCAACAGCACCTCATCCCAACACGCCCATCAACGTCAGCGACACGCCCCGGCTTTCACCTGGAGTCGCCCCCCAGCTTGCCGCCTCCTGCGGTACCCCAGCCGCCGCGGCCGCCGCCCACACGGCCTCCCGTCGGTCGCCACTCGCTATCCTCACGCTGAGACCCCGCTCAGAGAGGGAAGCCACAGCATCGGAGGCGGCCGGACGGATGGAATCCGCTGCAAACAGCAGGCCGACGGGTCGGCCGTTCACAGCGACCACCACCACCGTGTTTTGTCCGTCTGCCAGGCGCTGCGAAACCTCGTGCTGGTCGATTTGGGAGCGAGGGGGGAACACAGGGGTTGGGTGCAAAGGGGAGTGCAGTCGTTACGTGGAGAAGAAGAGCAAGGAGCGGCAGAGGGTCCCTGTTGTGTGGTTGCTGTGTGAAGAAACCAAAAGTCCGATGTACCGTAAGTTGCAGAAGATATCACACCCCCTGGACCGATTTTCAAAGCTCGATTTCTCCACGACGAAGAGCATGCCGAAATCAACGGATGTCTTTTCGGAAAGCTCTTGAAGAGGCGGTTTGAACGCCGCGACTTTCGGCATCATCACTTCTTGTCCTGCCGAGAAATCGAGCTTCGAAAATCGGTCCAGGGGGGGTGATATCCTATGCAACCTACGGTATACTGTCTTCGTGTGGTCAGCGTCGTCATCGTCGGAAGAAGCTGGCTTGATGCGAGGAAGCTCTCTTCACGATGGAAAGGAAGAATGCTGGACGCCTTCGAGACAATGCATGTGCTTCGAACTGCACGAGTGTTGGCGGGCGCCTCACGGAATCGAGTCGAATCGAGTCGATTTAGTCGAAGGCGTGAAAATAGTGGACAGCACTACACATGGATGCGAAGGCACAAGTTTCGGAGGGACTCCACCGTGGGAGACGCCAGCCACTGCGTCGTATCGTGTCTCCCCACATCTATCTTGCATGTCACAAAAAAACGCTCACCAAAAGATCAGCGCTCGACTCCTTGCGGTCGCTTTCGGGCTCCCCAACAACACCGACGCCAACACCGACATCAGCATCAGCAGCACCACCAGCACCACCACCAGCTTCGGTGTCGTCGTCAGACAGAAGCCGTCGAACGACAGGATCAAGCCTAGAGGAGGCATCGCCGGGCGAATTGGTGAAGAACCCGGCCTCCCTCATGTACCTGGGACTGCCCACATGGACAGCGCTTGCTCTGTCGTCGCCCCCGCCGCCAAGCTTCACCTTAGGACCGAGAAGGGGGAATTAACAACCACCAATGTGCGCTTTTGGTTGATCCAAACCCAAACTCGTCTCACACAGTTAATATGTGCACTACACAGTTTTCGGTGCAGTCGACGTAGTGCACATGCGCGTACATCTATGCAGGGGTGGGTGTTCGTTGGTTTGGCGTCGCGTGGTGTGTTCGAGGTTTGGTCCAACCAAGCGCGGTCGGCGGAATGACCACAACCAACTGCCCGTATTCGCCAAATGTGCCTCGTTTACCTGGGTGCATTTGCGCTGACACAACAACGTTTCGGTGGGAGTTACATGAAAGTCGCACGCAGAGGTAGTACCCACCCGTGCGCTAGCACCCATGCCGGGCACGGTCCGAAGATCCTCCGCTTCTGGGTGAGATGCTTCCCCGAGCGTCTCCTTTCGCGCAGCCAGTACCACGGCCTCTGCCAGGGGATGCCGGCAGCCTCTCTCTACCACCGCCGCCACCTCCAGGATCTGCCCGTGTCAAGACGGGACAAAAGGATGAGGGCCGCAAAAGGGAACCTATAATTTCGCTGCCCTTCCGCCTTAGCTTACTACCCTGCTCGATCACCCGCACATTATCGTCATCGTATCTCAACGGGACACCGTCCGTTCCCTGCAAGCTGCATCATTTGTGGCTAACCAGCGAGAGAGTGAACTCGTTCGGAATCCAGTGCACGGTATCTCATGGTGTCGACCGGTTCGGTGCTTACCCAAAACAGCATGTGGAAGTTCACCAGCCGAACGCGACCACACCAAGACCACACAATATCATATCATTCAAAATCTTACCCTCCCTTTATCCCATTCCGGGTCCAGACTAACCACACCGGTGATGGAAGGCCTTCCGAGAGTGAGCGTGCCCGTCTTGTCGAACACCACAGTGGTCACCTTCTCAGCACGACCGACGCCAACATGAGCGAAAGTCAGCCGCCAAAAACAGGCGAAACTACCGCCGCATAGCATACGACCCAACACAACACACCCACATCAGATATGCAATACCCTCACAAACAATTACCACACCTACGGGTAATAGACATAGAACATTACACCGCATTACACCTGCTCTCAGATCAAGGAATAGGTCGACATAAGATACCATACCCACCCACAACACACACCCACCGGGTGGTTTCTTTTCGTAATCCTAAACGCCATCACCGGGGGGTGTTTTCTTCCTTGTGTCGTGCATACGGTATGTACAAATACGAGTACGACGCCCCTCAACCTTCGCACTCAGCTAGGAGCGTTGAACCCGTCCGACGGGAAGAATTAACACAATAACCTTCAAACTGGATGCTCTCGGACTGTCAAGGTTTGCCATACGCATATTGTACAACACACCCGCGATACACCCGAGGTACACTGAATAGTACAATCCAAGAGTTGAAGAGGTAATAGCGGGCTGTCGTGCACGAACGCGGGCTTCCCAAAACAAACACGAACTTTAGTTCATAACCTTGATCGGCCATAGGCGAGTGAGAGGGTCGAACCAGTCTGCGCTACGCTACCGCACCGCACCGAAGCTCGGAGTGAAATAAGACCATTCAAGAACTTACCTTCCTCGCTGTCTCTAAGACGTCTGCTCCTTTGAGAAGAAGTCCGCGTTCTGCGGCCACGCCGGTCCCCACCTGGGGTGTTGACATGAAAGACCCTTTTAGAGCACACCACCAAAGACGAAATCAACGGCATGCACTACGCAATCGGTGTGTACTGAGCGAAAACCGCAAGGGGCTCACGAAGGCGATATTTTAGCTGTTGCAACGTTTGCGTGCAGATGATTCCCAGGAAGTTTGCTGCAACTGTCGATCGATGCCATTCTCTCGCAAGATGCGTGTGCCCCTTGGTTGCGTGGACGCAATGGTACAGATGAACTGAAACGCTAGGACGAAACCAACATTGGGATAGACCTCATGCTCGTCCAGACAAACATCCAGACGAAGCGGGTACACACAACAGTATGGACCCCCGGTATGTTTTGCACCCCTGTGCAAAAAAGCACATGTTTGAGGTACGTATACAATGCTCGTGTATAGACTCACACACCCCATCGCCATATTCGAAGCTGTCTAAAACCCACCTCTCCCATACCCCTTGCTTACCATGATCGCCGTAGGCGTCGCCAAGCCCAAACTGCAAGGGCATGCCACGAGGCAAACGTCTACCGCTAGGCGCAACCCAAGGCTCCATGGGGAGCCCCCTGCGAGAGCCTCAGCAAGAGCCGGATACGACGGTGTTGCCGTAGATGCCGCCGCCGCTGACCCTGCTCCAAGGCCCAAGAGGGACGGAGACAAGGCAGCCCAGAAGACGAGAGTCGATGCCGATGCGGCGAAGACGACCCACGTGAATTTCCCGGCGATCCTGTCCGCGAGCTGCTGCACGGGGATCTTGCGGGCCTGTATCATGATGATGGTGGTTCGTCGTTTGGTCCTCGTCACCATCAGTATGGTTGCCACGGTCATTATGTCTCGTGAGCGGAAGTTTGATGGAGGGCTCGTTTCGAGGGGAAGGAAGGACACGGGAGATTTGTGCGCTTGACAGAACCAGATGCAGGGCGGGTACGCCTGAATGTACAGGACACGCCACAAACCGATACCCTCAAGGATAACAGCAGTCGTCTCTGAAAAACGCTGTGGACAAACGGAACAGATTGGTTTACAGCCGTCCGAAATACAGCCCACCCAAATCCCATCAATTCACCTCAACTCACCTCACGAACGACGCACAAACGCCCGCACCAACAGCAAGCTAGCACAGCCACCCAAACGACAGCCCACAACCCACAACGCACCTGGGCATCCTCGACGAGGGCGATTACCGAAGCAAGCACGCTCTGCATTCCGGTAGCCGTGGCCCTAACCCTTACGGCACCGCCGTCACCCGTGCTCAGGGTTCCCGCCCTCACTGCGTCTCCCGGTCCCTTTGGAACGGGGATCGGCTCTCCTGTGGCCCATTTCACGCGAAGCAGCAGCCAAAACGACCTTTTTTGAATCTCTTTTGCAAAGTACAGTACAGTCTAGACCCCCAATGTTCGACGGAAACATGATCGAGAATGCGATGTGACCACCATCCTGCACACCAGAACAATTGAATATCAACGGCAGTGCGCGTTGAGTAAACCAAAAACAGAAGAAGAAAAACCTGACTAGGAACCAGAGATCGGACATCCACCTGTCAGGGACGACTCATCAGCCGCAGTCTGGCCTTCGAGAATCACGCCGTCCACCGAAAATCGATCGCTTGGGAGCACCTCTACCGTGTCACCTGTGAAAGGCGCAGCAAACACTGAAAACGGTTGGCAATTCTACTACAATATATGCACACCATAACATTGGCTGGTTAGATTAAGGTTGGTTGAGTAGTCACGAAACAAAACGGAGGGCGCTATCATGCCGTCTGCAGCGGTTTGTAAAGTACGTTTCAGTATTATCGTGGAGGGGTGGTTTGGGTCCAGGACGCAAAGAGTGGTCGAAACCGAAAATATTCTAGGGCAGAGTCAGAGAGTCGAACGCGGTGCGCCGGGTGATGGCACCGTGCACAGACACAGCAAGCCACTACTTTCAGTTCTACGAGATATGAGACACTATTCACGACGACGCAAGGGCTATCTTCAGTACAAGCGTGGATGCGCGTGGCGTAAACAGCAGGCAGGCCCCGGAGACTGTATCCCCTGCTGCAACATTCACGACCATCACGCCTCACCAACGCGTACCCTTGACGCTGGGATATCCTTCACCCTGCCGTCGGCGTCGACGGTTCGTGCCTGCCTCGCAGGGATAAGTTTATGGAGGCAAAATGGACGCAAGGCACAAACGAGTAGAAAGAGATGTGGTTGTGGTTAGCGAAGCTCAAAGGGAAAGACTTCGGCCTGCTGGAAAGCGGCACTTTTGCGGTTGGGAAGCTACGAGAAGAGGAGGGAGAGGACTGGGGGGGGAAAGGAAAATGTCTATCATGATGTCACGTTCTCATCTCATCACGACTGCTGTCGTACCTAGGTCATGGTACGTGGTGGTATTGCGCGATCCGGACACTAACACGAACACGAACACGAACACGAACACGATTCAACGACTTCTCCCTTGCTCGGTTCGGAATCGAAAACAACTAGGTGACGACGGAAAACGACGCAAACTTCGACCGCAAGGACGCAATTTCAACAATCACTGGCGTTTAAAGTACGTTCGACCCGAAGTTGCTCGTGAGGGGGGGGAGAGAGGAGCCAGCCATCCTACCGGACCTCGTGTCCTGAGGTTCAACATTTTACTCTCGTTGGTATCTGAATGATATTAAGGTTCCTACCAATGGCGTTCGTTGGCTATTCAACCACTTGGGTGACGCGTGGTCTTTCTTTACTTTGTCCTACCCACCTTGTCGGGCCTGATGTCGAAGAGACTCTGCAGCCCCCTCGCGGCTTTTAGCCGCTGCCTGGCTTCCAAGCTCCTGCCCAGAAGAATAGCTCCAAGCAACATCACCTAAGAAAACCCAAAGCGCGACAAAGTTGTACGGATCCAAAAAGACTTCGGGAACGAAATAAATATCTCTCGAAAAATGCTATTGTTATACAGGTAGCAGGTGACCAGCATTCTACATGCGTCTGTCGCTTCTGTACTAGGGCAACCAGACGAGGACGATCCTCACAAGCGGTCACTAGCTTACACCAAAGACTAGGAGAATAGGATGTGTGAGGTCCCGGAGTAACAGAATACTTGAAACAGTCCAAAACCAGGAGATACATTAAACGAACAGCACGGACCATGTGGTCGAGGGAAATCATGGAGATAGATGTATTATCTGCACCACTCCAACGTGGCCACAGTGTGCCCCCGAAACTCTCCCCATTTCGACTATTTAGGCTTTGTCTCAACGGTTGCAGACCGGTTCGTGGAAGGTCGTCGTTAGCCCGAGAGATGGCTTCAGCAACGAGACCAGTGAAGAAAGGTACACCGCTAGTACTCCCGTCGACACCAGGGAGTTCATGTCCGGTGACAGCCTTCGCAGCGATGCCAGTCCCGACTTGATAAGATTCGATCCTGTTACGACAGCCGATCAGCGGGATGGTGTGGTGAAGGGACGACGGGTGGACTGGTATTTGCGTGACCTGAAGACGCAAGGGTTCTTGCAATTCCTTCCAGCCAAACACACGACAATCCTGCGCGAAAACAGAGGAGAATCAAATCGCACGGTACAACAACATCTCAATAAGCCTGGGCACTTCCGCAAGTCTTCTTGCCATGGTTTGCCCTCCAGGGCCAAATGCGATTGAAAGGATGTAATCAGCCTCAAAAAGACGCCCTTAGTCTTGCAAACAACAACCCACTGCTACACCATTTCAATGCTTCACCTCCGGGCCAACAAATGGAAATACCACAACTAGCAGCCCAGTGAGTATTTTGTTCGGCTGGTCGTTGTTCTGTTACCGAAGCGACAGCCCGTCCCCAACAAGTACGCAAGGTGCAAGTATGCGTGCCCACGTCCTACCCGGTCCAACCAACGCTGCGGTGGCAACCCCGGCCTGAAGCCAATCGAACCACCCCGCTGGCAACATAGAGAATAACGGGGCATGCCCCAGTGGAAGCAGGTGATGAGCGTGATGTCCGAGGTGCGTCGTAGCAGAGACTGCAAGGAGAAGGACGCTTAGTTGGACACGCCGTCGGGATTCCGCTGCTTCCCGCTCGTGGCGCTGTGCAGGTGTGATGGCTTCCCTGTCGTGGCAGAGAAGGCGGGGGGAAGGCGCATACTGCATAGCGGCAACGAGGGAGATGTATGCAAAGGACAAAATAGGGTAAAACTACTGATGGTGGGCTCCGGGCTGGATACTGTCGCATCCACAAACCGCTGCCGGTATGGGACGATCTTGTGCACAACATGGGATCAAAGAGAGATGAGAGATGTGTGATGAGAGATCGAAAAAAACAAGACGAGGAAAGAGAGGAGGCTGTCATGAGGAAGTTCACTGCATGAGATTTTTTCCGACGCATACGGAAGGGCGGAGACAAAAACTAGATATGACGGACGTTGATTCAATTTTCGCATACCATCACCATCTGTTGGAACAAGAGCAACAAAAAAACTGGACAGAAATTACTCATTTTCGTATTTCGGACAAACGCGGTTGTTACGGCAATCAGGGCCAGGCCGCACCTCTCTTCCTCGCTCGATACGCTTTGCTGGTTCCAAGTTTCCAGGTCCGAGATGATCCGCACGACTTCGGAGGCATATCCTACTGAAGCGAGGGCTGCTACGAGATCCGCTGGAGTGGCGACGGGGGCTCCTCGTCCATCTGTAAGGTGCAACATAAATGAAGTGACGACGTGAAAAACCTCGAGTTGTTCTTCGAAAACTTCCGAGTGACTATAAAAGCCATTGGAGTCACGTCTGACCTCCAACAAGGCCACGTGCCACTGCTAATGGCCTTATTCAGAAAGTAGTGCTGGCGCACATGATCATTGTGTTCGAAACGACAGTACTAGACTGGACTGCAACATACTCTCACCGGATAGTGAAACAGTGGCGGTGCCTGTTGCTAGATTGATGGTGGCCTCTCCCACGCCTGGCAACCGCTTCAAAGCCGCCTCTCCCCTCGACACACACCCTCCGCACTGCAACCGGCAGAACATTGGAGTAGGGTTCGTTATAATGGCAACATTAGGCACTTGTAGGTGTCGTACTTTGTCCTTGATCTGTTGGGTGACAGGGGTGATGAACACTCCAGAGATTTGAACGGGACTCACGACGGAGTATCGGATCAAGCCGAAGGCGATGTGAAATCGTCCCAGACACTCCAAACCCGCATGAACACTGTATGGACAAAGTTGTAGGAAGATCGATGGGCCGTGCCGTACACCACGGAACACCACGCCACACCGTGGCACGGCATGGGACACCATGGGACACCACGGCACAACCGTGGCACGGCATGGAACATCGTAGGACGCCATGGGACACCACGGGACATCATGGCACATCGTGACGGCACACCCAAGGGACGCCATGGGAACCGTAGGACGCCACCCACCGCAAACCATGGCACACTGGAAACACGTCGAATACACTACAACACGTGAAGAATGATGGTGTACATCACCTGGCGTGCACACTGCAAGGCGTGATGCACAGAAATAAAAAAACATGAGGTTGGCCGTTGGCAGGCAGGCCCTAACTCGCCAAGACTGGGGAGGTTCACTAGACAGACGCATTTATACGGGGAAGCCAACTTGCTTGCGTTCAACACGAAGGTCTCGCCGGTAATCAAGCACAAATCGGCCTTCTTTGGCATCGATCCCCTCGAGAGATATATCCCGAACACCAAACGGAGTTGGATGTTTAACAACCGTGTGGGCAATGGTCAACGTCCAGCAGCAGCACCATACCTTGAGCCCTTGCACATCGATCACGACTCGGGCATTCCTCGCTGAACTTCCACCTGCGCTCCCTCCTCCCCTGAGCGAAAAAAAGCGGCGCTGGTCTGGAAGCGACACCCCGATCCCCCCAGCTTGCTGGAGCAACCGATAGGGCAACTCTTTTGACGTGGGCAGGGAGTAAGAGTCAGCCCTACTCAACCGCTGTACGTGTAGTCTTCCCGCACATTGCCGTACCGCGTGGCGATGCGGTCTGCTTGCAACAAGCAAAGACGTCCACAGGTCACGAGGTCTAACGAGCTGCATTCTGTACAGGTACTCCTGCGGGGATCGTGACTCAAGCAGTGGTGTGATTTGACGGTGAAAACGCGAGAAGAGGGCGACCGAGCCCTCGCAAATGCCCCAGGGACACGACACACGACAAATGAACACATGACACATGACACATTCGAGATATTCGAGATTAGATGGGAACCGAGAGTCTCGAGACTGTTATTCTGTCGTCCAATCAGAGTCAAGGGAACAAAAAAAACGGCCAGTCACGAATGTCTCAGGTTCCTTCACCCTGTTCCTTGTTCCGCTGTTCCTCTGTTGCCTGCCCAAGTGCGCTTCGCGCCCTCTCGTGGAGTATGTACAATGGCTGCTACCACCGTGATTCGGGTTCGTCAGCATGCCCGTCGCGATGACCTTGATGGCGAGGTCACGCTACCGTGCATCCTAGACCGTCTCTCAAGGCTTGAACATGAAAGTTTTTCATACCACGAGCTCCTCGACGACTTCGCCGGCCGAAGGCGCGTGGGCCCCGTGAAGAAGGAACTGCCGGCGAAGCACGTGCTCGACCCCGCTGAAGAGGCAGACAAGATCGTACAGGTTACAAAATTGCACAGTGCATTCATTTACTTGAGTCATGTATTCACAATACAGCTGTTGTCATGTACTTTTGTACTGCTGTTTACAGCGGTAGTTGCCGTACAACAACAGCAGTGTCGGAGATTTGTTGCTCAAAGCTGTAGACGGGTTTGATTTGAGTACAGCAATGTTACTACTGTATACACTTCCATGATTAACTACAAAGCAAATAATGTGCATTGTGGTACTCTCCAGGCATTCTTAGCGACCATCCTGTACTCGGTCCACCGCGTGCAAACAGGCATACTTATCCGTGAACCATGGAGCTTGTTCATCAAGGGCATTTGGCCGCATCGGCGCGCGTGCTCCCGTGGCACTGAGCGGCTCAGCTGCTGTCGACCGTCTCGGCAAGAGACCATACCCCAACACGAAGAGGACTCGAAATATCGGGACGTCTAGGGCAAAGCAAGAGGAGCTAGAGCACAAGCTCAACCGACTGAAAACTGTCGAGAAGAGCCGAGCGAATGGTGACGGAAAAAAACTTCAAACGTCACAAAATGACGGGTCACCACATACAAGCGGCAGGGTTGCCGTTCTGCTTGACGAGGGTACTGGGTTCGAAGGAGGAGGTGGAGGCAGCATAGGATTCGCACGAGGTGGGAGCAAGACAAAGCAGACTCCAGAGACCAGGCCGAGCCAAAGCCATGACACTCTGGGACGTCATGTCGAGGCACTCACTATAGCGGCATTGGCATCATCGTCGACACTACATGACCACGATGATGGTCAAAGATCGAGCTCTCGATCAAGTCTGCGGTGCTCGACGGAATCTCCGTGTGAACACGGTTCATTCGACTACTACCCGTCGCGCCCATTTTCAGCCGGCGCAGCAGTAGTAAGCCTCATCTCTCCTAGGACGTCAAAGAGAATTCGGCGCCTTCCTCGGCCGGAAGAAAGCCAACTTGAGGACCTTGAGGTAGATGCCCGCCCAAACCTGTTTCATCCAACTGTTACTATACTGGAGTTCGGCGGTGGTACACTCACGGTACATGGCGTAAGAAGAATGTTTGTGTCCATGTGAAATCGCAACTATCTTGTTGTATTCTTCATAATCGAAGGCTGACTGTCTTCCACCACGTTGCGGTTGTGTGATGTTTCGTACGCCCCCCGGCCGCCTTACTTCCGGGTGTCACGCGCTCCCATTACTGCCACAGCGCGTCGAACAAGCCACCAGAAACTTTTCGGCGCAGAAGCTCGACCGAAAAAAACCAGGTGGCCTGTACTCCACCATCGGCCGCAGACAAGTGGGCCTAATCGAAACTGACATAGACGATCTCACGGCAACGATCACAAGTCGAACGGAGGTACTCGCGGCCGCCAAACGCACGGCTGTGGCGAAAAGCCTTACCGAACACAGCAACGGTGTCCTGGCCGGACTTTTGAGACCGCACAAAACGACAACCCTTCCCACGATTAGCCCGTCTTGTTTTCATGACCCGTTGGGCTCTAGCTCGCCCATGACGGGTTCTCCGAAACGTTCTTCTTTCGGCCGTAGCACAACCAAGATCAGACGCTCGAATGGGCGAGGCCCGAGTGAACCGGCAGCAGCAGCAACAACAGCAGGAGCATCGGCAGAAGAAAGTGAAGAGGGTCTAGAAATGAGCGAACGCATGAAGGTCATCGGGGTAGACGAGTCCAAGCATCGCGAGGATCTCGTGGACAATCTGCGCCGGTTGCGTGCGCTTCTGGGCGAGCCGGAGGACAAAACTGAGGCTCGGCGATCCGGCAGCCCTTCCGTTCTCTCTGTTCGGGAGTTTCGCGAAATAGGAGCCGCGCAAAGACAGCGGCTGCAACATAGTACGAAAATGGAGGGTGCGGATGCGTTAGCTGTTGGTCGGGGAACACAACAGCAGGAAAGGGCGGCGGACGAACTGGGTGCAAAGGGGAATGTTCTTCTGCGGAACCTAGCCAAGACCTTGTTCTCGTCGATGCAATTCAGAGCCCGGAAGGAGTTCTTGCTTCTAGCCTTTCGTAAATGGAAGGTGAGAAACGACGTGCCATGTCATTTGATCCGACGCACAAGGCTACCAGGTTAGTGGGCTTGCGTCGTTGTAGTTGTGAAAGAGAGAACACGCGATCTGCACAAACATCGGGTAATCTTGATGGGGTTGATAGTACGATCGGGACATTTACGTACAAGATAACGTTTGCCTTTTCTATCTTAATGCCTTCGGATTTCGGATTGTGGAAGGTGAGTAAACCATCAAACAATGTTGCATGTCTTGACTAAACTTTTCCATCATCCAACCAAATCCACCGCGCCGTCAAGACTGTGTCTGGGGAAAGCGTACTCGCGGGGTATCTGGGTGCGACAGTGCGTATTCAATGCTCTTTGCGGCGAACGGTAGCCATCACGGAAGCTGCGGAAAGACGAAGACTCAGAGACAACCAGGTGAGAGAAAACGCTCAGGTCCAGCCGAAATGAGGTTGTTGTTGTTGTGTGGCAAAAGACCCAGTATGCCACACGGGGAATGCCCCTACCCTATATGTATCGGACACGGTACAATACCAGTAGGAGATACGATGCAAAACGTTTCTGTGCGCTTCCAAACAACGCACAAAGCAGTGGTCTGCTGTGAGCACTTTCCCGTTGATTGTTGTTTCAAAAGCTGGCACACACTGGCCCGCCGCTACCTTGCGGCTGCGTCCCTTACACCAAACATTGGACAATACTCAACGATAAGAACTAAAAATGCTCATGTCAGGACCGACACGCCAAGCGTGTGGTGGAACGAGTTGTACAACGCAGACAAGCTACAGCGCTGACGTTGCAGAGGTGGATTCGTGGGGAGAGCGGTCGCCGACGAGCGCAACGGAGGCGGTGCCTGTTGGAGGCCACACGGATGGTGCAACGGGCTGTGAGGTAAGGGTTGCGATACGCGACTTCCGTAGCACGCCGCTCCAGTTCGTCACCGTTCATTTCGAACAAGTTTCGTCGTTCTGTCTCCAATGGGCAAACAGAAAGCTAACCGATTATCAATTGCCCTTATGTGGTACACCCGTGACTTTTTTTTTTTTACTTGTCCGAAGTCCAAGCAACTTCACCTTTTTCAATATCGGTCGCTGTGGTCTAGCCAATAGACGCCGCCTACAGCACTGTGCATAAGATGTCCATTGAAATGGAATGCTCGAGTCGCTCGTCTGTGACGGATAGTCCTGTAATTCTGAGGAATCTTTTCCGCCCACCTCACTACAATGCTATAATGTTCCACAGTGTTGACACAGAATAGCATGACACTCTCCGCCTCTGACAATCTGCGTTGTGCTTCACATATGTATGCTGAATCGGTAATTTCGCACGCTTGAAGGCAAAAGAGCGCTCGCGCTCGCGCCCGGAGATGGCGGAAGGAGCAAAGACGCGTAAGAGAAGCTGAAGAAGAAGAAGAGCAACGTGAAAGAGAGTTAATAGAAAAGCTTCGCGCGGAGGTTGCTGCCAAAGTGGAAGCCCAAGCTAGGCGGGAGGCTCTGTTTGAAAAAAGGTTACCACATTCAATTTCTGTACTACATACCCAATGGGTATGTCGGAAGCACCTACACAATCATTCAGTAGCTACTGTAGGTGGGAGAAATCCCCGTCTGCCGTACGTCAACCACCAACCCGCTCTACTTTTACCCTGGTAGGGTGGGGTGTACTTTAGAAGCGGTGTTGTTAATACGTGGATGGTATGTTTCGTTGGAGTATTATATCTCTGCTTCTTGATCCTCGATTTTCACGGTTAAAACGCTTTATGCCATGCGCTTCAGCGATGTATCCAGTAAATGAACGTGTCTTGTGATGTACGATCCTGTCGTAATACCAGCACTACGCTACAGCTGCAACTCTGTCTACATCGCGTTGTGTGAAGGTGTCGAGATCTCCAGGAGCGTTTTCGGAGAGAGGGGGCTGTGACCAGGATACAGGCCGTCTGGCGGTCGCGCGTGCTGAAACGTAACCTCAGCACCCTCGTACGGATAGGCAAGCGTACGCGAGCAATCCGAATTCAGCGCGCCGCGAGGGTCTACCTCGCCATGAAGGAGCTGCACAAGAGGAAGGAGGCATTCCTGATCAGGTCGGAGCTAGCATTGCTGAGTTCGTTTCACGACCTCGACAAGATTGGTAGGCGGAGCGGAAGGTTGGCCGCATCTGTATAAAGCATGTCATATTGAGAAGGAATGACCTGGATTACTGTTCTTGAAGGGAACATATGCTCGGGTTCAGTTGAAACCCGCCCGTGCAAGTCATTGTGCGGAGCTTCTGCTCGTCTGCGTTCCCAACTTCACATCAAAGATTGCTTGCGGTCTAGACCTTCGTTGTTATCTCGACTCGCCTATAGAGTGCTTTGTTTCAAACGGATTGGGATGTCAATAAACAAGTCGAACACATGGAGTGGACACTAAAGTCGGACACTGCCCCCCGCCCCCCCCCTGACGTTCACTCTGTTGTTTAATGGTGATGGTGATGATGCACGACGACGCTCCATTTTGCAAAGATACGCCGATGAAATAGCCTCCGCGATCAAAATTCAGAGTATCGTCAGGCGGAAGATCGCTTGGAACAGGGTGGACGAGAGGCGCTTCCAACGATCAAAGTGAGGAGGGAGGGAGTATTTGAGTCTTGAGATACATATAATGGTATGCACATGCGCCTAATCCAGGTCTTGGGAGTACAGTCTGAGAACATTGCTGATGGCTGCGATCCAAGGAAAGGAGTCCCTAAATGGAATTTCGTCCGCCCCAACATTTTCAATTCTCGAAGCATTGCACATGCTGCGAGGCGTACTCCGCCTCCTGGAAACACATCTTCTGGAATGCATGCAACATAACTAGCCAACAACTTTGCGCTCAAAACAAGGACGTTACTCCTCATGAAGACAGCGACTCGGTTTTCTCAGCTTGCAACCCTCCTTAAACCTACCATATCTACCAGAGAGCAGCTGGTGTCAACCATGGACGCGGAGCGTGCTTTGAGGAACCGCACAATAGAGGTACCGGGGATCAAGGCTGTTGCAGCACGGGAAGGGGGCGTTCTGTCCGCCCAGGGGAAAGGGAAGCCCTATATCATCGATGCTGTCGCTCTCAAGGTTTGACACCTGCTGCTTTCTCGTGCTTTGGCGTAGCGAACTTCCTCAGATGCAACACCGCGCCCAACCACCCAGGGAGTGGAAATCGTACCGAAAAGTTGCAAGAGCGGTGTACAGGGACCGGTAACGGAGGAACACCTTAGAAAAGAGGCTTAACTGCACCTCGCAACAGCCGTCGGTGGCCGTACCTCAACAGAATCTCCGTGAATACCAGGGTTGGACTAAATTGTCTCGAGCACAGCACGAATCTACGAACGTCTATCAGCGACTAAACATCGTTGACAGTTCAACACTTATGTCGGAAGTATGGGTGTACCCTGTGTTGGTATGTTCTTTTTCTGTATCAGAAATATACCTCTATCCTACCCACTCTTCAATTTCGTACGAGGGCCATCGCTGATCGTGTCACCTTTCGGATCCATGATCGGATCAACGCGCCTTCTGCCAGTACCGCCTGTAGTTGCCCGAGCGCGCGGAAGTGCTGACTGCTACGATCACAGCTTTTGAGTTTGCTCGAGGCGTTTGCGAACAACATCTCGCGGGTGTTGTTCTTTTTACCAAGGGTAACAAACGCACCAAGCCTTTCATCTTTTGAATCCCAACGTAACAGATTGTGCTGGCCGACAAGAGACGAGCACTGAACCCTTGGCAGGAGTCGACGGACAGAAAAGCTGCCACCAAGATTCAGGCGTTGTTCAGGAGCCACCGGCAGGTCTGATGTTGACCCTTGGTATTTCCGTACGAACTTACAGTCGGCTGTTCTCTTTAACGAATCTGGTGTCGATTTCACAACTGTTTATTGCCAGACATGACAGGGGATTGCATTAGGGTTTCGACCGCAGACAAGGAAGGGGGCCCACACAAGTTTCAGTAGTGTAAGCATGGAGCTGCTGTAGCTTGACATGGATGGTGTCCGAGCAACGTTTGAGTTGGAACGTGACAATTTTGAGAGCAACAGCCTGGGGCAGTCGGTTTCTGCCACGATATACCCCAAGTTTCGAAGCCCCCCCCCACTACACGTTACTCCCCCACGGTGTTTGTCATCGGGGTTTGGTTTTCGTCGCTTGGCAACGACGTTGTGCAACAAGCCGCCTCCTCCCCTCCCGTTGGGTTTTCGTCGCTTGGCAACGACGTTGTAAAACAAGCCCCCCCCTCGGTGTTTGCCCCGCCCCCCGGTGTTTGCGATCGGGGTTGGGTTTTCGTCGCTTGGCAACGACGTTGTAAAACAAGCCGCCCCCCCCCGGTGTTTGCCATCCGGGTTGGGTTTTCGTCGCTTGGCAACGACGTTGTAAAACAAGCCAATTCACTTCGTGAACTCGGCAACCAGGTTACCGTTTTTTTTTTTTTCCTCCGTTTATTTTTTTTGGGCGGTAACCATAATGATGGTTGAGTAGATCATGTTGTGCGGGGTGAACCCTCACTCCGCGCAAGGGGGATGATCGCACCACGTTGTGTTAAAATGGTCAAGCACCCTCGAGGCAGTTACACAGTGCTTACAACTGTCTCTGGAAGTGAAAGCACCAGAAAATAAATTAATTCATACGCAGCTGTCATCCGTACGCAAGGAAGTAAGCACAAGATGCCGAACACCCTTAGCAGGATGCAGCGCACCCTTCATGCGACTCGCCGAATATCTCACGGCGCTTCGCGCTTGGTGATGTGAGAGCCTGGTCCGGTGAGAACCCGGCGTGCTCCATCCCGGCTTTGTAGGGATGCGAGTTCAATGATCTAACGGCTACGGCATGCACGACTCTGAGTGCACCCCACTTCACGTTCCTGAGCTAGAATTCCCGATTCGGCGATCGTGTATCTCGCGCCCCCATACATTCTCGTGTTCAATTCCGTCGTCATACTACACTCTCTCATGACCAAGGTCGTGCGGATTCGGCGGATGAGGGTTCAACGACGTCGACAGGATGCTGAAGCCCGCCGCAAAGCACAGTACAGGGTGCGACGCATACAACTTTGTGTTCTGATGCCAAGTTACACTGATGTTTGACGCTTGTACTTCAAAGCAGAAATGGAACTATGTCGGGTGCACTCGGTGGAAATTTCAATTTTTGGTTCGAAAACCAAAGACAACGAACGGGTATCTTGCAACTACCCCTCGCCCGTGCGATGATTCAACTTGAAAGTTGTGGGTTTGTATCAGTCCATAACGAAACTCTTGAACGTTATCAAATCTCTGCGAAACTACCTATTGTGTGCGGAGACTTTCTGCAGCACTATCATTACAACTTCTCGCCTCCTCGACGGTTTCACGATACTGTCTAGTTGATTCTTTCGTTGTGGACTACCAGGCAGCAAACAGCCTGCAGCGTGTTTTCAGGGGACGACGCGCAAGGGTGGAGGCCAAGTCTCGGCGATACGGCCTCCGAGCTGTCAGGGTACAAAAAGTGAGTCGTGTCATGTCAAGCCAAAGTTAGGTCGATTTCCGGGCGCTCAGAAGGGAACTTGGTTCACGAGGAACTTTGACGTCGATATTGCCGGACTAAAATGTTTGAGTTCAGATACACCAGCCAAGTACGATGGGTTCTTTGTTCGCGTGTGGCGCTACGACGCAGAGCGACATATCGGTGGCAAACGTTTGCCACGAAAGCGATTGAAATACCCTCGACGTCTTTGTTTTTTCAGGTCTGGAGGGGTTTCCTAGGGAAGCGTGCCGCCGCAGACAGGCGACAACGCGTCCAGGCTGCCACTGTGCTGCAGCGAAGGCTACGGGGAGCGCAGGTGATGGAGATCGTTGCCTTAAGCGGGAACATCTATCAACAATGTGGTTTATTTGAACAACTGTGGTGCCGGACGTAGCAATACCTATGGGGTGGATCTCGCCTCCAAGCTCTCGAAATGGAGACCAGGCACGGCCGTCGGCCGGCTGTCTCCTTGCTTATCAGCATCAAGTGCAAGTTGCACTACTCGCGAAAGATAAAAAAACGTCGCTCAAGCGTGTACTACATCCTTAGGGATGGCTGTTGACTACAACGATCACGATACAAGCACACAACCATTCGAAACGCCTTAACGATAAGCACCAGAGTTCCCCCTTCCATCCAACCCCCTCCAAACCCTTCGATGTCTTGAAACAAAAGTCCTAAATGCGGTCGAACGAAGCTATTTATTATAGTAGAGTCTGCAACACATCAACAACCGCACCCATTCTTGCCTACTCCCTACGTTCGCTGTATTTGCAGGCTCGGTCTCTGGCAGCTCGTATGAAGCGAGAAGCCGTCACGACGTCAGCGCCGGCAATCGCGATACAAGCCACCGCACGCCGATACCTGGCTAGACGGCGGCGCAACAAGCTGGTCGAGGCGAAGCAAATCGAGTGGGAGATGACCACAATGGCCAAGGAAATGATCCGCTTTTGCGCCGAAAGAGCCAGACTGAGGTGTGTGGTGATGAGTACGACAGGGAGTGTCATACATTCCGTATCACACCGTTTGGCGCTGCAGTCGTTGACCGCATCCCACCCGCGTGAATGGGAACAACGTGGTGGTAGAAGCAGCCCTATGCTCTCTTTATGTGTGAGCGGCAAACGTTAACCGTCCTGATAATCATACGGCGGCAACCCTGTTCGAGGATACAGTTGTTGGTTGCACGGGTTTCACTGTTCAAGGCGAGGGACTCGCGAATAGCATCCACACTGAAGCTCTAATTTTTTCCTTGGTTGATGAGAGCAATACCTACCGACGTTGGGGCGGTGCTGCAGGAATGCGGCTCAGCACTCTCGGCTCTCTATGCATTTCGATATCAAGCCCCGGTGATTGATAGTATCTTCCCTGATATTTGTTTCTAAGAGTCATCGTGGAGGGAGCCGCTGCGCCGACCTTCAGGGGGGATGGAGTCACACAGTTCATATTCCGGTGAGATGTGTCGCGTACGGCTTACTTCCATTGTCCCAACAGTATCGTCCTAACGGACTTGTATGGCCGTACCGGTCCCAGCCTCGGAATTCCCGTCCCTCTTTTACCCCTGTACCTGTTCTCCTGGAGCTCGAGAACAACCTAGGTTTCCCGCCTTCACCAACCTCAATACCACCTCCCATCGCCAGCTTCGAGCCTGGTCATTTTGAAGCGATTCCTCGAGCCCTCTATTCCTCCTGAAATTTCCAGAAAAATTGCGGTGAAACGGAGCGGAGAAGAAGGGTCCGGTTCTTTCCGTCTTGAAGGCAGGGCGTTCAACAAGCTATTCGCAAGCACTCCTGGGATGTTTAGTTCTTCGTTCCTCGCCACCGATGTCGACCTTGTCTTCGCCAGGGTGAGTACAAACAAAGAAGGCACAGGTTTGCCCATACCAACAGGTCAACTCAGTATGTTGTACGTCCGTAACTACAGTACAACAAACGGGCGGAGTGTGGGGGTGCTTGTGTTTCCAGGGCTGGCATGATGCAGTCGTATTCCAAACAAGCATGAACAAGTTTGGGGGATTGAAATGAATGCAATCCGTTGCGTCCTTTGTCGATGGTGGAGTGTGCTCTTCAACCAATTATTCATTTGATGGGCTAACGCAGAGTACTGCCTATTTCTACGAAAAAAATTTGATTCTGTCGTGTACCTATCCCATTCCGGCAGAACGCCCCTATCATCAAATCAGCGTCTGAGAGGCGCGATTATCCCCAAAGTAGTACGCCAACTAGATAGGACATGGCACAAATAAGGAACAGGAAGAGAAAGAGGCAGCAACTAACGTCGACGACGAAACCTATGATCGAAACCATTGCTAACCCCGTTTGCTGCACATGTGTCCCCATCCTCCTGTGGAGGAATAGGTATCTTCCCCTCATCCGATATGCTTTTCCACCGACAGAAACTGATGCTCAACCACTCGCGAAAATGTAGACCACCCACACACATGTGGTTCTTGTTTTATTTCACGGATGGTAACACAACGGAGGCATGGCGACGTCGACTATCACGTCGCCTCGCCTCGTATGACGCAGGTCAAGGACAAAGACGAGAAGACCCTCACGTACGCGCAATTCGCTGCTGCCCTCAACGTGGTAGCGGCCACCCTCTTCCCAGAGGTAAGAAAGAAGTCAAACAAGTCTGGAAGAGGTTCATACAACTACCGCGATTGCCACGGCAAGTCTGACGTCGGACCCTATGTGGCGCAGGTAAAATAGACAAGACCCTGAGGAACGTAGCCTCGTGGCAGACAACGATTGTTGAACGACACAAACATGTGAAGAACAACATCGGTGGTTAGGGCTGTTGTTGTAGACCGAGCGATGACAAGAAATGAGCCCGATCACGTAGTGTGGATTCGCCTGCATTCGCGGGATAAACTACACGCCGCGTCTTGGGAGAAAAGGTTGCTGAAACTCGAACGCTTAGAAGTGCTTCCAAAGTCTGCAAGTAGTTGGTTACATCCGACACCATCCGAGCGATCAATCAATTGGTGATGCTTGACACGTTTCTCGCAGACGGAAAGGGTCAAGACACGGGGCAACCATAGACATGTTTGAATCGACGGTCACCCGCCTCACAGTCCGTCCATGAAACGCTCCACTCCCACTCGCCCCCTTTATGATCGCTTGTTTGTGGCTGGCTTACGATGAAGACCAAGCGGTTTCGTGACTTCCTTGCTTTCAAAGCCAAGGCCGCGAGGCTGCTGGAGTTGGTTGAGGGGAAGGTGCTCAAAGCTCCCGGAGCCACGGAATACCGCAAATTTTGCCAAAAAGCGGGTGAAAGGTAATCCAACATCACTAAGTAGCCTATCACAATGTTTTGAAGTTAAGGTGTAAAGCTTTCTTCTTGGGTAGTTCGAGGTACTGTCGGTGGCTCCATTCGGATACCTCGCATTGTTTTGGTCAAGATAGCGCCGTATCGCATCATCAGTAGCCTCTCCAATCGGTACGCAGCGTAAAAATAGGTGGCAGTACATAGCCGTTCAGAGTGGCGTCCGGCCCCACAAGAAACCCCGGTCACTCAGACACCTCAAGTAGGCCCAGTAAGACGGTGCAAGAGTGCCAACACTGAGGGGATGATCTTGTTTCGTCTTCCGGTGGGCTATCATGCTCATCATACGACAAGGGCCAGGAGAACAGCTAGCGAGATCCACGCTCCCCTTCCCTAAATTCTCGTCTCGTCGCATCTCAGGTTTGTGTTCCGAACGGCAAGCAAGATTCAGGTGACAATTCGAGGATACCTCGGCCGTAAACGATTCAGGCAGAAGAAACTGGAGAGCGACAAAGTGGCCAGAACCGCGTTAGAGTCACTGGAGGTGATCAAATTGCAGGCGAGTGGGCACAAAGACAAGGTCTTGCTTTCTACGCCGGGTGAACGAAATACGTGATCACCAATAGCTTACAAATCCGTTTCTAACACCTCCCAATACACGACCTCGCTCACGCACGCAGTCTCTTGGAAGAAGGTACTGCGCGCGCTGCCGCGCGATCCGCCTCGCTCAAGCAAAAATCTCCAAGTTCATTGATCCGACAACGCACCTACCTTACTGGCTGCACCCTACAACGGGTGTGACAACCTGGACTAAGCCTAAGGTGTTCGGAGCCGCCGATGTCGAGCATGCCATGATGGTTGCTACGTCGAAAACGGAGCATTTGGTAAGGCGAATACCCTTGCTGTTTGGCCTTAATATTACAAATTTAAACAGATCCAATTAGACGCTGCCTGTCGGATCTCCTCCCGAATGGATGTGGGAACCCCGAATGAGTAAAATCGCGATTTGATGCCGAACAGAATGTTTTCACCAAGATATCGATGATGTTTTTGGCGGCGGCTCCGATACTTGCAGGGACAAAGTAGTACCATTTTGCTTACCGTTTGGTTTGGTGACAAACAATGTTCACGTATCTGCAGGTAAAATGTTCGGTGTGTGACGTCAGGCCCGTGAGGCGGATGTGCACCTCTTGCAGGGACAGTTACTGCGAAGAGTGCTTCCAGGCTCTACACGGAAGGGGCAAGCGACGAGCACACGTCGCTCCTGTCATCCACGTGTGTTGTGTGTGCAAGTACCAACATGTGAGTGCGATTCAGTCATTTCCTGGAACAGCTGGAAAGTCTCCCGCTCCGCTGCTGTTGACTCCCTCTTTCTCCTTTTTGAATAATCTTCTAACGGACGAGCTACGTCCCGGAGTCACACTGCAAACCCTCGCTGCTGTTCATGCCTTCTTTTTTTTTACGTAGAAAGAGTCACCCGTCCTTTTCTAGTGGAAACACCGCTTTGTCTCCTTCAACTTAAAACAATTCAGGGCCGGTGGTGGTCGGACGTCTCTCCTTCCAACGAACGCCTTTATCTCCACCCGCCTGGCACTTTCGCCTCGTAATAATCTGAATGCAGGCCACCCGAATTTGCGAGACTTGCACGTTCAAGGTCAGCACTACGTCCGCGTACTGTGACGTTTGCTTCTTCAACAAACACCCGGGCCTAGACAATCTGTCCAAGGCAGAGGCCGCCGCGATCGAGGAGGGAAGAGGAGGCGGGGGGGTAGGGCGGGCAAAGGCATGGTCTTTGACCGCTGCAAAAAAACAGGAGGGGTGGAATCACAGGCACGTGGCACATGGTACCGCCAACATACCGTCGGCGTGTGTGTGTGGTGGCAGCACCTTGACAATGTTGCGGGTGTACATACAAGTATATCCAAAGCATGTGTATGGTCGTCTGAGGCTTACCACGTTCGGCGGCATACTTTCCTACCCTGCACCTTCAATATTGCAAGCTGTACTTTCACCTTCCATTCTGCAAGCTACAGCAGTGGATAGAAACCGTGATCGATTGGTTCCTCGGGAGTTACGGCTGAAAAACAGTTTGATTCATTTCATTGTCGTGATCCCTGAGGCAGTGCAACGCTCAGGAATGGGTGGATCGATGTCATCTACTTCAATACATGAACTGGTTAATATGTCCAGCGGGCGCTACAACAGTGCTTGTAAAGGCTCATAGATGCCCAGATTGCCAACAACAATATTCAACGACAAAGTGCGATCGATGGATTGATTATGTAGGACATTTTGGTTTCGCCGCCCTCATACACCTATCACGACGCAGGTGGACTCCTTTAGTGGTAACGTGCGTGGAATGCCGACGGTACGCGGCTAGGTGGCTGTGCGATGATTGCGAAGAGGTCTACTGCGTTGGATGCTACGCCTTCGTACACAAGCACGGTACTAAGGTCAGGACGTCTTGGAGTGCTTTGTGATGACGTCAATACAACGTTGTAGGTTCTGACTAGCGGCCGTCAATCCAGAGCGACAATCAGAAAGTGAAACAACCCAAACCCCATCTCAAGGTTTTTATTGGGCAAAAAGGCATGGATTGCGAAAGCTTGCGATTGTTTTTTCTGTGTTACAGGAGAAGAGAGGGGAATAAAGAATCATCAACGAACAAGAGGGGTTCCACGGATGTACTGCCATCTCCCCCCCCTGTCTTAGTGACCGCCACTCCCCTCTGCTATCCTCTGTTAACCGCGGATACACCTACTTGTACTATTCGTATGCATATGATTGAGCTTAACTACAGGAGCACGACCGGTTGAGGTACAAAGTACAATTTAGGGTTCAATAGCATCATCTATCTGTTGCGTGCTTTCTTACAGGTTAATCACGGAGCTGAAAAACTACCATATTACCCGGCTAGCCTCCACATGGAGTACGCCATGGCCTGCCGCAAGCGCAGCCGGAAGGAGAGGGACGAGGAAGCGCGCACTCTTTGGTGGGAACATCGAGCTTGACCGGTTACACCAAGAGTTGCAGTAACGGTTTGGACCAGGAGTTGGGATAACAGCGATAGAATACGCAAACTTGTAGCATGTCTGTCATCGAGCTGCGATGGTGGCAAAAGCAGCAAGACTGCATGGCTTGGACGAGGCTCACGTTGTAAGCATGACCGATTCCGACAAAAAACGACATTCCACATGTTCTCGTCATTGTTTGCCTGTCAGCTTTTCACTTCAAACAATCGAAACATGCTTTGGGCGCCAAGCACACTCCTTTAGCCTGATATGAGCAAAAAACAGAAAATGGGTCAAGCTCACAGACACGTGCTGATCCAGCTTTAACAAGAACATGCGGCGAACAAATTTGCCAGAAAGACTATCGAAACAAACGTCGTTCGGCGGGGAATAATGTTATCCCATGTCAACTCCTTCAGCCCCGCGCCACAAGCACGCCGTTATCAACAACGTCAATGATAATTCATGCATAGATGGTGATGGTGCCTCTCTGCTCTGGTTGCGTGATAGGTTGGAGGACCAAGCACGAGCAAAAGAACGAGCAGCCGTGAGGATTCAGGCACGATGGCGAGGAAAGATTGGCCGCATCGAAGGGCTGGCCCATTTGAAGGTTCGTGAGACCATATCAAGTCATTGTGAGGGCCTTTGGGTTGATAGCGCTAGATGTACGTACCGTTTGGGTTTTCGTGTCATCCATTCTGGGCATCAGTCTACACCGTTCGGGTGCACGTATGACACACCAGTCGGGGTCCTGGTTGTAGTACAATAGGAAATCCCCACTTTTCCTCCTGCAGTGCTTCCATCAATTTTGGCCCGAGGAGGGTTCACCAGTCCATGCTCTCTTCGCTTGTGCGTGTTCCCACTCCGGGTAGATTCGAACCCACACATAAGAGCCAGAGGGTTCCATGGCAGCTGGAATAGCTCGTCGACGTTGATTTTTTGTTGTTGAATATTTCGGTAGGACATCTGACGGACCTAGCAATAGAAGGTGGTTCGGACGGTCAACTAACATAATAAGTCCTTTACATCTGAACGTGCCCTTGTACCCTTCAAACTGCAACTTTCATTAGGCTGGCCGGGCAAGACATCGCGCAGAATGGAGACAGAGAAAGAAAGACGACCGCAAGCGGAAGGCACTTTGGTACGAGGCTCTCGACTTGGCGGTGAGACACGACACGGTATACCTAAACGCCACGGTGTACCAAAACGCACAGTTTTCCGTGATGAAGTCGCAATCATCACGAATCGATCCCCGGACAGTTGGTTGATTCACAAGCGCGTGCTGATCCAACGCTGTTCTAGTTCAAGTAGGACGATCTGAGGTTTGTAGCTGAGAGAGTTGTCGAGGCTACTTGGGCCCTTCTCAAGCAAGAAACTCTTGACTCGAATCCTTCAAGCTGGCGTCACAACCGAGAGACAACAGACAGCTTGGTGAAGGTGTCGACTGTTACGTAGTCATTTCAACCAGTGTCAATCCGGATTTGTGGAGAAACTCGTAGTACCTGGGTGTTTCATCGAACGCAAGCCAAAGTCAGTTTTCTCTGGGGGGAGGCCGAACCACTCCTTCACAGGCAGTGGTGGTACCTTGCACCGAATACGCTACTCAATCCCTTGTGTTTCGCTCTCGGTCTTAAGAACTCCGCCAGCGTGACAACTGAAGGCGATCGCCTCAATCCGCTCGGTGTCCGACTCTAGCATTGTTGGGCATGGACACGGGACAATGTGCTGTGCGTAAATGTCTTTTTCCTGGCGTCGTTACAACTCCCCCATTATCACCACACGCAGGGACTAGCTCCCCGCCTGGCTTCCGACAGACTGGATGAACATGTCCTGAAAAGGGTTCCTAGAAGGGCTCGCGCGCGTCCAAGAAAATACATCGCGCTTAACAGGGAGGATGATGCATGGGTGGAGGGGAAGCTGGACGGGCGAAAGGCAAGAAAAATTACAACTAACTCTGAAAACACCAGGGCTAAGGGCTAAGACTAAGTAGGCCTCTCACAACATGTGGTAACGCAAGAAGTGGCTAAACTGCGTTGCGGATCCAGAACACACGTTATGTTTACCAGTGGTAATCTCCAGTGGTGGTTGAGGACAACCTTGTGTTTCTCAGTCATACGCGGTCGCGTAGCGTCAGAACCAATATCGTTGGCAACGGTAATGATGTAAACAAAAGCAGATTGCTCGGTCACGGCAATTGATAAGATGAAAAGCTGTACTGTGTCAACTCCTCCACTACTGTATACCTGGAATCTTCAGGGTATCGTAAGACGAGGTTTCGATATTGGCACGGTCGACGAACTCAAGGACCAAGCCACGAGAGGGGGGATTCGTTTGCCTGGGGGGCACACGGTGAAAACGGGGCATCGCTGCATATACACCGACCCAGCCTACGTCATGGGGGATTTCCTCAAGCCGGAAAACATCATCCGCGTGCAGGGTGAGGAATTGCCCTGCCTGTTTGATCATCACGGCGAAGATGACCTTCGAAACGTTTGCGACACGTACAGCGCGGCAGTGAAAGAACGATTCTAATTAGTTTTCACGTTTTTAGTCGCTCCGCTCGAAATAAGTCGTGTGTCTCTGGGGTACTCCACGTATACCGCTATTCAAAGGCGAATTATGCTTGAGGAGAGTCGTGTTTTATTGCAACGACGGGGTTGGATCAAGTTTCATTCTCGCTCATCATAAGCTCTGGTAGGAATCGGAACCTCTACCACCAGCACAGTAATCTGATGAAGATTTCCGCAATAGAAGTTGGAAAGCTTCCCCGTGTCGTGTCGCAAATGACTCCTCCCAAAGATTTTTCCGAAACTCAATAACCTTGAAGCTTCCAGAAAAAATGCAAAGGAATACGTTCATCGTTGGAATACTGTGCCACTATGTGACCATTTTGGTTGTAGCACGATTCTAGACTACCGCGTTGTGCTGGTGAACGTATTCCTCTTTTCTGCTTTAAAGGCGAGCTGTTCAAGGTGGAAACCGTGAGAGCAGACCGCATTCGAGTGGATCGTGTTTGGAACAAGCGGGGCTCCAAGCGTGTCTTGCTGTACAAGATGGTGCTCAATCCAAGGCAAAAACTTCTTTTGGGGTAAGAATACTCGCACGTACAGAGTGTGCGGCTACGGCTGGTTGCTGGTCATTGCAGCATTTACGATGTTGAGTATTCCTTATTGATTAACAAGCACTTTCTACGTACATTCATGCCAGAAGCGACCATCGGGAAGTATACACCCGAAGAGGACTGTGAGTTAAACGAATCAAAAGAGCGTGATGAACGTTGACGTTGCACCTTTCAAGTCCTTGCATTCGAATCTTGTGACATCAGAATGATCGGTGATGCAAGGAACTGACGCGAATGGAAATATACCCCTAACAAGGTCTACATGTTTGACTTGTCTCCCACACTGCCTCGCCTAATCTCGAGCTCTTCTCTGTCATGTAACCTCCTCGTTTCAGCGCATCCAGGGCATTCTGGAATTCTCAAGCAGTGCAATACGGCATTCAGGTGATATTTATTTCATCGAACAGTACAACCATCAAGAGCATGTCATTGTACTAGAACTTCAACTTTTAAGGATAGCCTCCTGGTGATAGTGCCACCCCACGTACTTAGAACTGTTGGGGGGATATACAAAAGTAACTGTTACATTATATTTCTTCCAGGAGCATCTACAGGCGCACATTTGTCACACACAAAACAACAACATAACAGGTCAAGATTCTGATGCGTTGGCAAAATGGTGCTTGGCTGCACTCTATGGTGCTGTTTCATCTTCAGCGTGCGTTGACCATAGGGACATCCAGCAGCCTAAACCGAACCATTCAGAGTACCTGAACTGTACGACGGCATGCATCTAGCCCAACTACATGCACCCATTTCTATGCTTTCGTTTGTGATCAAGGTTACTTTGGTCTTGGAAGAAGACGTCATAAACCGCATGCTCCGGAAGGCCGCGAAATATTACAAGAGGAAACGACGAAAGCGCCTATACACCCTGGCGAAGAAGACTCTCAAGAAGAGCGAGGAGAACGTTGGTTCTCTGAAGCTTAAGCTCAACATCGCTCAGTTCGGGCTTGACAACAGGTGGCGAATCTATAAATGTTCTAAATCCAGTTCGCTAAAGTTCCGTTCCACCGAAGTAGCTACGATTCAGACTCCCTCCATTTTCACCGTGGCTCTTGTTGTCAATCTGCACGGAACATAATCGTGCTGCTTTTTATCAAACTCATAAGGCTCAACTCGAGAACATACCGTACAACACACGATTGAGGAAGTATTATACCGTACGGCGTGAACACCTCAACCTGTCTGCACTAGGCCGACGCGGTGATCAGCTGTGGCATTTCCACGCCTTATGGTGCAGAGCTGCAGAGCTCTCAAGTACCAGGCTGGACCGTGGCATACAGCTCAGCATAGAGTTGCTCTGATGCATTGCGCCATGAGGTTGCACGGCCCCCATTCCGTCAACCATCAACGGTCATGATTTCACCTATTTGACCCATCCCGGTTGATGACCGATCACTAAACAATACATAGGGTAAGTACACGTGTTTGACTGGCGGGTGCGACGTATGCATGTGTATGTATAGAAATTGAATCACCCGACGGAAGCACAGCACCGGAACTTCCTTCGTGACGCGATATACCTAATATTTCCTACAATGCTGCAATTTGCTCAGTGGAGATTTGGATGGAGAAAAAAAAGCAGCTGCTACGGATGACGGTGCTCCGGAGACTGCTGAATCAGCCCTGGCCTGGATAGAGGTTGTGAACGGGGTACGTCTGAAGTGTGCTCGTCGGCCGTGGGGTTGAGTTTGGGGCTCCCTTCGTGAACCTACAGCTCATAAAGTCAGAATTATAGAGCTCGAGAAGCTGGAAGGAAGACCGTCAGGTTTAGTTGAGCATTTGCAATAAACAGTGATCAAACCTTCGAGCACCAGTCTTGCTTTCACGCTCTTGACGAGGAACCCGATCTACCGTGCTCATGCGCCTTTCACCGTTTCTGACGCCGCAGACGACCGGGAGACCTCTATGGCGGAACACGGTCACCGGAGAGGAAAGCTCTGTGCCGCCAAAGGGCATGGCGAACATCGAGAACATGACCAACGATTTAGAAAAGCAAAAGGAAATGCTCCGCGCAAAGAAGGCGAAAAAGCGATAGGTTGGCACTATTCACTGGTGGTAGATACTATGGATTTAGTCAGGCATAATCCCTTCATTGTTATTTTCCTTTCAGCCCTCTTTAGGACAGACAAACAGTCGTCGAGATTTTCAGGATGAAAGGTGTTGTTGTGTCCAAACAGCACGATATGGCTACCACATACAGCAGTTCAGAGCCTCTGGTTTATCGGGTGGTGCTTTGGTGTGTACACAATCCTGTCTCCCGTGTCCTGTACCTGCAGAGATTTGCATTATGTACCACTGTTCACGTTGACCGCGAAGTCAACCACGATCACGAATGGCGAATATCATGGAGGACGATCCATGGGTGAATACATCACACACGGGAAAAAATAAGGAGGTAAAGTAGGGTTAAGCGACAATATAAAGAGATATTTCAGTGAAATACACCAACGCATAGCCCCACGAGGCCGTAGTGGTGAACGGAACCACATTTCAGCACGCTTTTGTTGCTCCAGCGGGGGTACTGCGTGTTCGTCCAGAATCGCCAAGGTAGTTTCGGACGTCGTCTATAAGTCCCCCGTTGCAAAAGTGCTACTTGGACTGGAGATTCCCATCACAAACGTGTACAAGAACACCAAGCAATGGACCTTAGCCCGCCGAGAGGCCCTAATTGCGTCGGCATCATGCTGCGGCCAGTTCTGAGCGGGTAATCCCTCCCTCACAGCGTACAAACAACTGCACACAAAACACTAAACGGAAGCACATCTGCGGAAACGAAGACCACTCAAGGGCGAGAGCGGCGGGCTCGCCTCGACATTCGCGATGGGCATCTCCCCCGTGCGGACTCGCGTCAGCTCTTGTTCCGATCGAGGATAAGTCGCTTTCCTCCTCATTTTTATTGCCCTCAGGCAATCCGGAGTCGGGGAACACATGTGGCCAACCTCCCACGCCCGGACGGCCCTTTGCTTGATGCTTTTTTTGCCGCAAGTATATTCCTTTCCGTTCGCACGAGCACAATCGTTTTTCTCTGTCGTTAAACAACGTCGCAGACTAGCTAGCCTATTGCACTTTTCTTACAGATGACATGAAATCGAAAAAAGAAAGACATGTAAGTAGTCTCAACACAAGGCATTTTCACACAACCCTAACGAAACAGAAACAAACCTGCACACATTTGCGATCTATTTCTTCACCACAAACACCCGAACAACCAACCGTACAAACAATTTCTTTCTCCTACCCGTCCTAGAACACATAGCAGCCCGATGCAAATGATGACCACCAACTATCTTGTTGAACCTGTTACCCACAGGCGAGTTATCATTGTATGTATGGTACATATCGAAATTATTGTATGGTCTCGGAGGATGAGCAGGTAATATAACGCTACGTATTCATCGCTAATTTTGTGCTGGACTCTTAGCTTTGGATAGATGTGGAGGTCAGGATATGGTACATTCATGCAGTTCAAAGTCTCTTATCAAAATTTCAACATAATACATAGCCTACATGTACGTGACCCGATAGGCACATGAAATGTCTCCTCTCGCCCCTAGTATACAGGCCATACATATCGCAAGAGGTCAACCTCATCAGGATGTGCACCAGCTTGCAGAACTACTGCTGTAGTGCTGTGTACATAGACTAGTGAGGTTGCACAAATATATTTTTTGTCTCCCAGACTGACTGAGGACCACAGAGTAGTCGGCACACAGTGGCATCGAATCGCTTATCAGGGCGTGTTTCCCTGCACGTTTCTGGACAGGATCTACGCGGTGGTACTACACATGTGTTTGCCCCTAGCACACACGCCACACATCTCGCAAGAGATCAACCTCATCAGGACGTGTGCACCATCCGCCTTGCAGGAGGACTACTTACTACTGTTGTGAGGATGCACAAATACATGTATTGTGTATTGTCTCCCAGACTGACTGAGGACCACAGTATTCTGACTGACTGAGGACCACACACAGCAGTACTCGGCACACAGTGGCATCGAATCTCTTGTCAGGGCGTATCTTCCCTGCACTTTTGTGAACAGGATCTACTGTACTACTATAGTAGTACGTATGATGCATACATGTGTTTCAGTAAACCATGGTACCATTCTATATATATAGACTATACGTAGATGCAGTCCGCAATCCAACTGCCAACTGCCAACTTTGGACCTCTATAGATACGCAACTCGACTGCCAACCATGGTGGGTGTACAGGTCATACGCCTGAACTTCCCGTCTGCTTGTCGCACACACACAGCCAAGCTGCAGAGATCATGTACGCCCGGCTTGTCGCCTTCGCGGCTTTCCTTCTCCTGTTCGCGTCGACTCCGGCTATGAAGAGGAAACCTTCTCCTCACAAAGCACTGCCACCACGAAAAAATGATGCGTCCACCCCAGCAATGACCCACTTCTCTGCGTCCGGAACGGACTCCGGTGGCAATCCTCTCCGTGATGAATCCGTGTTACTCCTCGGAGGCGGTACGCGTCAGGCTGGGCTAGCAACTGCGCGGGCGAGTCGTTCCGTAAAGCGTACGAACGAAACCGCCTCTGCGCGCGCCAACGCCCTCAACGTATTATGTCCCCAGAGGGCGAACAAGAAAGCCAAGCAATCTAACGAATAGTCCAACAATGCCGGCAATGTCGTGCAAGACACCACCACCACGACTGTTCAACGCGCCGTTCACTCGTCGGATTTCATTGCATGCCACTTTCCCGTTACGTGTCTATGAGTGGTCTGCGTACTGGTTATGGAGGTGTTTCAATTGTGCACTTCTTTTTGCGGCGTCTACATTTTACAGAGTGGGACTTGTGTCCGTTTTATGATTGCCCGACCTCGACATAAATTTGCGCCTTGATTTCCCTGGTCGTCGTTCACTAACTTGTATCTGGTCGGACTGCCTTCATTTACCGCTTTTATTTCGACTTCATTTTCCCGCGTGTGTTTGACTCAGCGGGCCTTAGCTCACTTTGCCCTTGCGCGTGTATGACTGATCTTCGCGCCTGACCTTGCCTGGTTTCTGGTTTCTTTTGCGGTTTGCCATTTGGTTGCGGTATTCTTTGCGCTGCAGACATATATATGCCGGGACCATTTCGAAGAATGTCCAAAACATCTATCTTCGCACTAACAACCCATCGGGGCTGCCCACGGTCATTCTCTCCCGTACTTCGCGACCGGAGAAATAACTGCGGTTCACGCTTCCCTGTCTACCCGACACAGCGCAGCCTTGCCGATCCTCATCTGACGCCAATGGCTACCGTGGTCACGGCCGACGGCCACCTGTCGTTTTTCCGACCCGGTACCCATGCCAACGCCAAGTCAAGAACGAGGAAAAACGTCGCTTCCCTTCGTCCAACTTCTTCTTCGCCGCGAACAATGATACTATCATCCTCGACCCCCACGTAGATAGATAGATAGATGTACCCTCCCTGGCCTATAAAAGGGAGGGGCTTCAGATGAGGACGCCAATGGCTACCGTGGTCACGGCCGACGGCCACCTGTCGTTTTTCCGACTCGGTACCCATGCCAACGCCAAGTCAAGAACGAGGAAAAATGTCGCTTCCCTTCGTCCAACTCTTCTTCGCCGCGAACAATGATACTATCATCCTCGACCCCCACGTAGTAGATAGATAGATAGATGTACCCTCCCTGGCCTATAAAAGGGAGGGGCTTCAGATGAGGCCGGGGCTACCCCCCGGGCTGTTACATGGTATATTCATGCAGTATAGTGCAGGCCCATATGTATTTAGAGCTCTGCGAGATGTGTGATGTGAGACTACTGTTTTTTAAAGATCGTTACTCTTCTTATTTTCAACAGGTGCGAATGGTTTCATAAATCTTGAGGAGGTGTGGAAATGAGTTCACGAAGGCTACCCCGACTCACTGAGTTCGCTCGGTCCTGCTTGTCATTCCTCGCCACATTTCACCAAACGCAATAGTCAACCTCGGGTGGCAGGTCATGGCCACTCCGGATCCCAAGCTCTCTCACAGTAGTTGAGGGCACCGTATAGAGATGGGCTTGGTTCTTTCTGTGAAAACAAATGACAGATGACAGCCAAGAAGGTCGACTCGGTACAATGTATGTATACGTGCTGCTCGCTTCGCTACAAAATTGCATTGAATAAACAATTTTTTCATTGGAACAGTTAGAAGTGCTTACTCTTACACATACATTCCAGAACGACTCCAAGATTGGAGCTATCTATGCATAAGAAGACACGTTTGGCTCCTTACGCTTGGTCACACACGCTTTAGTAGTCAGCAGCCGGGGAGGTGCACGCGCAGTACCTACAATCCAACCCAACCGATTTACCCGATTTATGCAAACCATCCACATAACAAGGATTCTCGGTACAGAAAACTGACCGGACCGACTCTCTCCTTGTTTGGATGCACGCAGTCAGTTGTTGTAGTGGTGGTGTCGTCGTGGTAGGTTTCACTTTGTTTTCTGGCCTTCGTTCTCTCTCCACGACGCTTCGGATCAACCGGGTGACGGCAATCTAGACACGAGTGAGCCAATAGCGATGTACATTCGTGCTGTTTCACTTTCACTCGTGAAGAACTGCTACAACTTCTGGGTAGTACTCTCACTAGACGACACAGTACGGCTATGGAAACGCGCAAGACAGCACGTGCATTAGTCTCTGGTGGAAGATAACGCATCACGATAGATGTCGCACGCACTCTGTTTATTTGCGGTCGGACATACGCAGCCTCTTAGTAAGTCCTTCTTTGGAAAATACACAGAAAAACAAAGAAAGAAAATTCGGTGCAGGTGTGAGGATCCCATGAATATACCAGAAGATTTATCGTTGCGCATGCAAGATCGTTCTGGGTTGGGCGACAGGAAAGCGGCACCACGTGCACGTCTGGTGACCAACCAGAGCAGGTGGAGGGCTGGAATCCAACACATCGCACCATTTCGTGGAAATGCTGTGTGCGCACGTGTATGCGCAACATGGAAAAACTATAAGGTCCGTTGCATGCACAAGCACGACGTAAGCCTGGAGACAAGCACTGCTGTTTCATGGACACATGGGCGCATGGGCGCATGAGAACCAGAATCTTTATTATTGCTCCGCCATTTCACCCGAAGCGGCACTCCAATCGGTTCACTTCCTCAATTCCGCCGCGTGCCGCGCGCCAGTGCGTGCTGTGGTGCTGCTCCTCCTTGGGGTTTACACGTCCGCACATCCACACATGGCGATTCCAGGGGAAGAATCTCGAGCGGCGGATCGTATCCATGATGAAGATGCCTATGTTGGGATCGATACGGTATTTTGTCTTGCAACTGCTGTCAATTGTTGTAGGCTACTGCTGCTGTACCTCAGGACATCGTTTCGGGATACGCCGAGTAGACCAACAAGTGCGCTGTGTTGGTGTCCTTGCGAACGAACTCCAACGTGGAGTATCGCTGGCTACTAACCTGTTTTGGCATGGAAGAGATGGTCCCTCAAGCCTCGAAAGATAACCCTTGTCTCTTTGTCTCTACTGCTTTTATTTGTTTTGATCAAGACTCGATCCGGGACGACCCAGGCGGTTGGCGACGATGGCATCTCGTTGGGAGGTGCTAGTGTCGAAACTCTGGACGAGTTCCCCTCCCCCCCAGAAGTGCAGGCCCTGCAAAAGCAGAAAAAGATCGTCGATAAGCTGGTGCGTACGTCCGTTGACAGCTGTTTGAAGGAATTGGCGTCTCACGAGGATCATCACCAGTAGCCGGTTACCCTCTTGACCCGTGCACCGTTTTATGTAAAAAGATGAGTATGCAAAGCCAGAAATGAGGTGTGTGTCAGCGGTGATCAAGTGATGAACAAGTCGACGGTGGTCATATCTCGAACGGGTAGTCTTTCTGTGTTTTATGCATACAGTAGCGGCTACGGTTTAAGAGAGGGTTGGTACAAGTCAATTTTGCTCTCTTAAATCGGTATTTCTGTTAAACCGATTCGACTACGCTTTAAGAGAGTATTCCTTTAACCCTTGTGTGACTACACCCACGAATGAGCTCCTTTCCCAGCTCCGATGACTCTTGAATGCGACATTATCGAACCGAATTGAGCTGTGGATACCTGCGTCGACGAGGGNATGTGCTGCCAAAACTGAGCAACTTCCTCTGGGTCCATGATGATGGTAGTGATTGGGTTACTTCTGCTGCTGCTGTTGTGCCTAAAGGTAGAGAGGTAGGAGCGGCAAGGAGACTATCGTCCCCGGCCACTTTTCGCTCACAATAGCAAGGGTTTTCGGGACTACAACTCTGATCACAGCTCCGATCTTCCCCCTCTATCTGTAGTATAGAAATTGATAATTTGGCACGATTTTATTCTATTTGACCCGATATTCAGTTCACGCCCAGCTCGTACAGCAGTCACCGATGAGAGCCCTGATGTGTGTTGGTCTGCTGTTACATACCAAATATTTGTGTGAGCAAGGGAGCGGCGTGTGGATGCGACCATGTGTACTCGAGTGCATGTGGGAGATACCGGTAGGGTGTGTAGAGAACGGGAGACGGTGGTTGAAATATTTGTGTTCCATAGCCTTGGCCTTGATGATGTCAGCGGTCTCTTCGCCCAGTGTAGAAAAAAAGACCCTCGGAAGATCCAGGGAAAACCCAGTCACATAAGGGTTAAACCATATCTCACTTTAAGAGAATATTACCTTATACCGTAGCCAACTCGAAAGGTCGTGGAACACTGACACCCTGACGCCCACTCCAGCAGTATGTGCCGTCAGAGCTCATGGAGAGCCTATCATTTACGTATGTCACATGACCCAGCTAGCGTCAGCACCATAGGCTAGCTCCACACACAGCTTTGTCTGTTGGTCGGCGAGCGATATGGACCCAAGTCACGGTACGCTCTTGGAACCTATGCTGGGAGATTGGACTCAGTATCATGTTGTCGTGTGGCACACTTAGTGCGCTTGGAAAAACAATATAGAAGCGGTGCACCTCAGTGGTGCCGAGCGGGTCCACCACACCACAGATACCATGGAGGTACTGCCCGCAGACGCCTCTGCATTTGTGTATTGTGAAACGAGGCGGGCCTGGCGTGTCGTCGGCCATAGTGCAGCGGTCGCCCGCTGCGCAGGGCATGGTGTCTGCAGCTGTGTCTGTGTTGAGAGCTGTGGGATTTGCGTGATGGCTACGTGACGTGGCCTCCAGCAGCTCAACTTAAGAGAAAATCTCAGAAATATGCCGAATTTCTCTTAAATCGATTTTGGTCGTGCCAAGCGATTTTCCTCTCTTAAACCCGTACCTTCGCTTAAAAATTGCTCCTTAAATCGCAGCCGCTACTGTATGTATATTTATCTTCTATGTGTATCTAGGGTTGCAGGGTCGTGTGAATCTGGTGTTCCCGCGTTCCACGAGGTTTCGGGAGCGAAAGGAAGTTGTGGTCTCTCTCCGTCCCTTAGTCCCAGATAATCCGATACAATCTGCGGTTCCATGAGTTGTTCCAAATCTGGATCCATTCGATCGGAACATAATTTTACAAGGAAAACATTCGGCTCCAATACACTATCCTCTGCCCCACCAGACGAAAGAGAACGCCGAACTGAGAAGACACATTAAACGTCGCACCCAAGCGCTGGACACCATCCGGCGTGCATACATCGTCGATGTTGAGCATCTCAAGCGAGAATTGGGGGACCAGGTACGTTTCAATGGGCCGCCTGCACCACAACTGGTTTGAAACATTATCGCATCCAGGAAAACCGCTGGCAAAAGGCGCGTTGAAAATTCAAACCTGTTCTTCTGCTCAGACACCACAGGCTTAACACACAATAGAGTGGTCCCCGCTGAAGGCAAGAGTAGCTCGACAGAACTCACGTCGCCACGTTGAAGGTGGCTCCCAAGCGAATCACTGGCTCTCGCATGCAACACAGACGAGCAATATATCCGAGGCATGACAAATTTACAAATATGTTCTAATCAGTTGCGCTTCACAATGTGTAGCTACAAAGTACAGAGTAAGGTGGGTAGAGCACACATTCGCCGCCAGCTGGTGTTACAAGCAGGGGTTTCCATATTGAGGTTTTCTCGTTCAGGCACGGTTCCTGCAGCTTCTAATTTTTCAGGCAGCCTGTGTAGAACGCTCATCTCACAAACAGCAGACACTCAGTAATTTGACCGGCGTGTTTGTAGGCGTGCTGGTGCACATGGGATAAAGAGAGCAAGTCACAGGTTTGGTACCAGCTAGGTGGTAGATATGCAGTGAACCGTGGTGGAAAACACTACATGGACAAATCTGCCCTTTTGCCGGAAGCAGGTGGAAGGAAAATCGGCGGCAGGATCCGAAAACTTGGACGATGTTGCTTTGGGAGGAATTCCCTCGCTGGATTTCCGCCCAGTTCTCGAGTTATTCGCGCCCACGGGCGACACGCTGCAGATATCTCCTTGCGAAGAGTGCGGGGGTACGATGGAGGTGTGGCAGCAGATGGGGCACTGTGTGCCTTCTCTAGCACCTTGTCTGTAAGGAGGATGCCGGTAAAATCTCCTCCGCCCCATGCTGTGGAGCACTACGAACTTCTTGCGCAATTCCAGTTTCTGGCGAAGATTTTGTGTTCTTGGTCGCACTTGTAGTACGTAAAGGACATACATGCCCTGAAAAAATGTATTCTACCAGGATCAAGTACTCATTCTATCGCCCGATCGTTTGTGTCACGTTCGCACCGCGACAGATTGTCCACTGTGACGAAAAAGAGGTAGTCAAGCTTAGGCGTCAGCTTGAGACAACTCGAGGGGAGCTGATGGAGAGTGGGAAAGCGCTAGGCAACAGTAAAGCCATCGTGGAGACCTACCGAGCGAAGGCCGAAACCGCATCATCGGAATTCTCGGAGATTAACAATATGCTACTGCGAGTGAGCGAACCGCTGCGAAACACTCTCTGTCACACATTTCGTGGAAGTTATGAGTCCTCCGTGGGCATACCAAGAGAGTTTTCAAAGTGGATTGACTATTGGGAAGACGCCGCAGAGCTCGCGTGATTCTTGTAGCTCCTTCCAGAATATCAGCCTTACTTTTGCAGATCGTACTGTAGGGTTGTATTCACTTGCTTGCGTATACTGCTTCCTTACGCACTTACCCTCATGCCGCTCGATGTCGAGAGAGGACAATATGGGTGCTTGTGCGTGGGGACTTGACTCTATCGCCATTTTCACGCGGCTCGCAGGATCTGCTTGTGGAGAGCAGCACGTGTTGATTGGCGCAGGTACTTCATTTCCCGAAGCCACCACTGAATGAGTGTGAATCTTTGCACATCCGTTCCCTACGTCACTCACCACCAACCGTATCGATCTACTCCAATACGGCAAGTACTTGTTCTTGTTGTCGACAACATGCATCCCCTGCTACAACAGGAGATCAAGATGCTCAAGGAAAAGCTGGCGAATGCAGGGCCAGAGGTAGTGGCCAAGATCTCGGAAGAGAGAGACAAAGCAGAATCGCGCGTGAGATCGGCCAACCGGACGGTGTCGGATCTGGAAAGCGTCGTGGTGGAACTGCAGGCCCAAGTACAGCGAGACGCAGACGACAACTTAAAGGTGTGTCGCAGCGCAAACAATGCACCACAACATCTCAATATTCATGGTCTGAAACTTGAGGACGACGTATTGGTAGGATTATACATACAGTAGGTGGCCCGATAAAGTGGCTTGTAGGGGCAAGAGGAGAATATGCCACTATTCAGGGCAGTGCCACTATTCGATATATCAGGTTCATGTACATGTCGAGGTCGTGACAATTTTGATGCCACTACATCGGCAGGTCTGCTATTCAAGTTACCACTATATTGGGCCACATACTGTTTACCAAATGCTACTTGTAGTGTACTTCGACTTTGGTACGTCGTGGCTGAGGGAATAGCCAATACGCCGTTCTCAAGACCTCGGAATTATTTTTTTTACAGCAGATCGGTTTTGTTTGAGTAAACCTCAACATGCTGCCTCCGTTGATGGTTGGTTTCTTGCTTCGTCTTCAGGTAGAAGAGATGGAGCACCACTTGCTGGAGGCTTCAAAAGAAACAAAAGCCATGGCATTCGAGAGGGAATCGCACGTAAGTGAAATATGTACTCCTGGTTGAATCTAAGGGCTTCGTGCGTGTGAACAGCACAGTGTCATGGAAAAATGATTGGATGGCACCAGATACTCAAAGGGTATGCCTACATTCACCACCACTCCGTGAAATTTCAACTACCGTAAGAATCGGAGAATAGGCACCACCGTGCGATTGTTTCATGATTCATTGCTTGTCATACTTCCGTGCCAGCTCACCGATCCGTGCGATGCTAAAGAAATAACAGCGACTGTTCGAAGCGACAACAACGTATATTTGATGGAAGTCGACAGCGATAGAGAGCTCTTGGCTCGGCCGGGGGACCTTGACTCGGGGGGAGAAGAAGGCGGTTGATGGGAACAAACCGGTAGAAAACCCGCGTTGCTGCGTCGTGTAGACCACACGAATGGGAAGAGAGTTTGCTTGCTTGTTGCAAGGGCAAAGCATGGTGAGATTCGGTTTTCGTTGTGGCAGTGTGCGATGCGGTAGCGCGCTGGGAGTAAGTGATGCCTTACGGCTCTTTAATTTCGCACAGCCCGCAGGAAATGGGTGTGCCGAAAGCCAGGCTGAAGAAAATCCTTCTCCCCTTTGCCATCGGGGTTGGGTTTTCGTCGCTTGGCAACGACGTTGTAAAACAAGCCGCCCCCCCCGGTGTTTGCCATCGGGATTGGTTTTTCGTCGCTTGGCAACGACATTGTGAAACAAGCCAATTCACTTCGTGAACTCGGCAACCAGGTTACCGTTTTT
>CACKRE030002799.1:1074-28237 GCA_902602495.3 Ectocarpus sp. CCAP 1310/34 | reverse complement strand
CCCCCCCCCCCCTGTGCGATCTCTCGGATACCCGTGCAAAGATTCAATCAAACAAATCATCTCGTTCTTGGTTTATTACTGCACGGTGGTGCACTTCCTCGATCCGTGCCAAAATCTCCGATTTTACAGCAGTAAACTACCTCATATGAGCTATTTTGACCAGTCAGTCAAGCACGCAGTGGCAGAACGAAGAATGACGCTGGTGCAGTCGGCTACGGTCGCCTGTCATCACAAAGCTTAGAACCTTTATCATATTGTCAAAGGCGTCGCTTCGGAGGTCTAGTCTAAGTTTCCCACTTCTTGCTAACCAATATAAGCTTCTGTATTTACAATGTATTCAACCCTTGGTTTGCTCATCAGGCTTCCGCTGCAGACGAGTTGCGAGCGACGGTGGCGTCGCTCAACACCGACCTTCAACAAGCGAACGATAAGAACGCCAAGCTGTTAAAAGATTTCGAGGATCATGAAGAGAACAGCAAACGTTCGATCGTAAAGGTAAGTGATCGCGGCCCGCACGCGCATCGTTGTTTATTTCACCGGTCCAGTGTATAGGTGTGAGCACGGAAAGAGACTCAATGCTGCACATGGATTCCTCGACCACAAGCCAGAGAGCCCCTCTCAGCACCGCCTCTCAATATCAGGTAGGGGTATGTCAAAGAATAATTACATTTCTCGAACAACTAATTCAGAACCTCGTGGTGAGTGCTCTTAATAGGCGCGTCGTTTTACTGATAGTGGGCGGCTTTGAGCAAGAGTAGTAGTAGATACCTCGCGGTGGATGGGAGCGGTTCTGAACAAGACGCGCCTGATGCTCGCGATTTGATACATCTTGCACAGCTTCGAAAGCTGTTGGACAGCGCAAAAACAAGCGAGGCAGAGATGCGAGAAGAGCTTGCCGCACTGAGGGAGGAAAACCTACACAGCATGCTAACAAGCGAGGGTGGCGACGGCAACAGCAGATCTCACGAGGTGCGCTGATAAACACCATCTCGAGGAGTAGCATCCTGTGGTTGTAATAGTTCCATCACATGCGTAATGAATCTCTCACGGGTCACGAATTGTTGCAGTCATCAACATTCCGTTGTGGTGGTGCCTCCACCGAGTTCCATCATCACGATTGAAACGCAAATGGATGTGTTATTGTTTCATGGCAGCTCAAAACGTCAGGCAAACACAATGTATGGGTGGACTTAAAGTTGTACCGAAGTCACTGATGCACTCTACGACGAACACAATTTAGCAAGACAGCTCGTTGCCGCCTTGCATTGCACAAGACTATTGTAACACACCGCCAAGCGGCACTTCCCCTGAACCTTCGCATCACCGCCCCAACCCCTGCTTAATTTTCCCCCACGTGGGGATTGTTTGGCTGCTGCTACTATTGCTGATGCTCTCGTGGGGAGACAGCATCTTCGCCGACCACAGGATGCTGCAAGCGCTGATGGGTCGTTTTTTGCGGATTTCAACGGCAAACCTGAGGTCGTAGCACCGCCGTCAGAGAAGAGCGACAAGATGTTGGTCTTGGAACTAACTGAAGGGCTCAGGCGAAAGGTACCAGCGCACACACGGATCGATGTCCGTTGTTTTGCCTTGCGAATCTGGTAGCGCAGTCCTATTGGGAATATCATCCATAACCTCTACAACGCTGCAGATATGTCTTCCCCAGCACCAAAATAAAAGAAGAAACGGACGCACAATTCTTTTAGACGCCCCCTCCTTCATTTTATTGTACTTTACGATAACTCGTCGCAGATATATTTTCTAGTTCGGATTCGCCCTTCGACAACTTCGACATTACGAAGGATAGGCCGCTGTGCCAAGGAGGCTCACATATTTGCGTTACGGTTCATGCGTCCATTGCACGGTAGGAAGAAGAACTCGAATATTGGCGAGCTAAGGTGGAGGAGCAGAACGAGGAGAGGGACAGGGCGGTCGACAAAGAATTGATGGAACGGGAGCTGGATGCTGCCAGGAAGCAAGCGGCTGCAGCTAGATCGACAGTCGAGGTGCTGCACACAGCTTCCGGGGGTATCGTATGTTTTGTTGCAAGCTTTTCGCTCGCAACGTCGTCGCTCCTTCTTGCTCCGTGCGTCGTCGGGTCGCATCGCAACAACCTGTTCTCCCCGTGAGGTGGAAGATGCCGTTTTTCGCTGGGCGGTACATCGTGGGCCCTCTAGACACGCCTTTCATTCACCGCCCGCATCGCCGATAACGTTCACGATGCGAACATTGTGTACGTGTCCACCTCCCTTCATCCTTCGCAACACCCCGGGCAACGATTTTTTTTATCCCGTATAGAACACAGCGGCCGTGGGAGAAGAAATCCTCTCCGGGGCGTACGCGAGGCGCGAAGAACAGGCGACCCTTGAAATAGCACAACTCAAGGCGCTTCTAACGAAGGCAGACGCCCAGGTGGGGCGTCGGGAACATGCGGGGTGAAACAATGTTGACTGCTGTCCGTTCGCATGCTTTCGCCCGCGCGGTTGATGATGTTCGTGCATTCACCATGTTTGAGGTTCTTGTGAGGGGGACACGTTTTGGTTTCACCGGTTGATTGTTGTCGCGCGGACTAAGCGACGGTTGGGACCTATACCCTTGATTTGGAGAATCTACCCGTACTAATGTGCCCCAGGCAAAACACTCGACAGTCACCCACGGCGTCGTTCTAATCTGACGTGCGATGTGTTCGTTCTCTGCGTTGTCGGGTCTGCTTTAACCAGGTCCTAAAGGGCAAGAGAGACAACAAGAAGCTTCTCAAGATGTGGAACGACGCTAGAGCACGCTTGCAGGAGGCGGAGGGGACCAACCGGAGCGGCGACGGCAGCATTCTCTCTCTGCCTATCATCGTCAGTAAAGTAGCGACGGAGGAACATGCGCCTCCAGAGGAAGTCAAGGAATCTGCTGCCAATCTGCGCTCTGGAAAACGCGCGCGCCGCTCGACGAGAAAAGGTGAGCCAGCCATCGAAGCCGGTCAGTGGAACATTAAGGGAGTGCTTTCTCGGATGGGCAGCAAACAAGAAGTTGTGGTTGAATACCGTTTGCACCATCGTATGTAGGCCATCGAAGTCGTGCGAAATGTGAGGTGCCAACCGTCTCGGTGGGGTGCATGTACCAGCTCCAAACCACCCGGAGATGTTCTTTGTGCCCTCTTGAGAACAATGCCTCATGTGCCGTTCCGATGATTTTAGATGTCGCCAGGAACACCCCTTGGCACCACACCGGTGTCAGTCAGCATCGGTGTTTTGCATTGCGGCACAAACGGTGTAGATAGCCCAAGTAGTACACCCTGAAACGCTACCTTACTTTCGGCTTCGTTCGACAATCGGGTTCTATTTTTGTCCTTGTCTTGTTGCGAAACTATTAGCACCCAAAGTCCGCAAACCAGGTTTACTTCGTCGGTTTCTACTTCCTGGAAGCAGGTGGGCGCGTATCAATGAGAAAAGTGTCCAACAACAGCGTTGACACGTCCGACAGCAACGCCGCCTCCTCGCCGCCAAGCCCATCCACCCCGAGTGCCACGTTGGACTCAAGTGAAGCAGTTGCAGCTGACACAGCCGATAGTTCGGACGAAGACGACGCCGAGGGCGTGATGGCTGTTGCCATTTCGTACCTCGAGGAGGACTGCCGCCGACTTGGAGTGGCGAAGTGAGTGTGGCTTTGTGGTCAACTGAAAGTGCTCGTTAGGCTAGCTAACGTCTCGGTGCTCCGAGTACCTTTTGTGTTCGATTGGTTCGCGAAACGCTTTCCCCCCGACACCCCTCTACTCAGCTCCTATGTACACGCCATCTATTTCGTGTCATGCGCACAGTGTAAGAGAACTGTTTTGTTCACTGAGAAACACTAGTACGTGCAGTTGGTACGTCACGAAGATTGTGGCACATGCGGACATCGATCGTCTTCGAGGCAGTGGTGCCTGCATTGTCTGCTATAGGTGTTGGCTTGTACCCTCGCTGTGAATACTAGAGTTCTTGCTTCAATCAAAGCGCCGTACCTTGATCCGCGACGGCAATATCCACCTGCAAAGAGCCACCTCTACCATTTGCAAACCCGGAGATAAGCCCAGGCCTTGAACGCCGGGCGTTCACAACAGGTGGAGCATGACCAGCCTCGCGTAGAGCCCATCTACTTTAATACTATCCCAAGCTCGCTGTGTTGATTGGCATGCACTGGGGGTTGCTTTGTTGCTGTCGTGCTCGCCCTTCCGCCGCCTTATTCCGCAGAGGAGAGCTGCAAGGATATTGCAACAACCTGCAGATCCAATTGAAAAGCGTACAAGAGAGTCTTGCGAAGATGCAGAGCAGCCTTGAGAGCGAAAGGCAAGGAAAAGAAGAAGCCGAACGAGGATTGGAGGTAATATGTTGTCTAATTTACACAGCCTATCATAGCTTCAGGTTGGTCTTGTGACGAGGTAGCCGCTCGTCGAAGAAACAAGCACCAGAACAACCACTACAGTGTGTCACCGGGAGTATGGTATTTGAACATGTCAACCGGCAAGAACTTTTGAACCTTGTCACACTTACGACTGTATTCTGTGACAAGCACATGTTTTTTCCCGTTCGTCATAGCATCGTCACTGACCAACGCGCCAGGAACGCCGCGAGTTACTTTCCAAAGCAACTTTAGCCGTTGCGGAGCATTCTATGGCTCTACACGACGCTCAAGAAGGCACGGATAAGGTCAAGCAGGAACTCGAACAGGAAAGGACCGCCACGGCTCAACTTGGACTGCAGCTCAAAGAGGTTAGGGACGAATGGAGATACGAGCGTTTGGTTTGCGTGCGACTCGTGGGGCCTGCTAATTTGCTTGAGCGATGTTGAGTCACCAATACAAAATTTAGGTCTTCTGCGGAGTCCTGGTGAACGCAGCCAACAAGACAATGGTAACGTTAATTTATTTGCTGGCGGTAGAACCCGGGTCAAGTTTGTCGCCCGCGTGAATCGGTTGCTGCTTGCGCCTTGTTCTCTGTGATGTCATGACATGCTTTATTGCCGTTCATACGGCGGACCGAACAGAGTGGACATCCAGTGTTTTAGAATCGGAACCCCGCGTGTGATACGCAGTCCTTGCAGACACAGAGTAAAGTGCCCCGCTCAACCCTATTATCGACAATACAGATGGGTACGGTGAACGGCGTTCTGGAGGCGGGACTAGTGGCGACAAAACACTCCCTCGAGATCATGACCACCGCCAAAGGCGAGGCAGAAGCAGCCGCAGAGCGCAACGCCTCCCAGGCCAAGCACAATGCTCTGCGCGCAGAGGGCAATGCATCCTGGGCCGAAGCAGAGGGCATGCGTGCCGAGGAGGAGTCATCACGACGTTTCCTGTCCGACGTGGTTGCAGCCGAGAGGGTGGGTGCAGTGGCGTGCAGGACATGCTGAAACGCAACGAGCTCTGTGGATCGAGCTGGGAGTTACAGCAATGAATGTCCCCAACCAAGCAACATTAACAGTATCACCGCGTCGGTTGGACGTATTGGTAGTTCAGACCGTGCAGAACGAATCGGTTGTTCACGCCACTGTTGCCTCCAGCCTTACCGCAGCCAGGGCACACGCCATGCCACTATCGTGTTGGCTGCCAGACGCTGGTGGTTTATCTTTTCTTGCAGATTTCATACGGGCGTTCCTCGTCTTCTGCACCGCACTTAGTCCCGGTGCGGTATTCGTCGATGCACAGATAGCTTTTCTTGGCGTGGAGCTGAGCAAGTGCGTAAACGAATTGAAACGACGGAGACTCGAGGCCAAGGAGCACGCGGAACAAATGAAGGTAGGTGCTATACTACATTCCCGAGGGAAGAAGTTCTTCGTGTCTACTTGCTATTTCACGGCACTGGTCATTTGGAAGGACGTTGCGTGGCACTTGATTTTTTCTCCCCATGCACGTCAACTAAACATGCCTATTGCGTTTGGCGTGATTGGAATCGATTACCGCTCTACTCATACCAACGCAGGAATTTTGGCAGGTCGTCGCCGAGAGAGCGAGGCTGGAGGAAGAGGTTGCTTCGCAGCGAGATACAATTTTGGACATGCGGCAAAGAACTGCAAAGGACCAAACGATGATCGAGGAGTTGAAGTTGCAGGTGAGTACGCGATTTTTCGCTTCAGGTTTTTTCTCAACGGCTCTACATGTATATTCTAGGCAACGCTCCCGTTACTTGTTCACAATGTATTGTATTGTACACATTAGTGCGTAAACCGCCTTCGCCAGGGCTCAAACTCGCACGTTACGTTTTTTACCAGATATCTAACCGCACTTGTATGGAACGCATGGGGGTAGGAACAAATCCACACCCGACTTGAAACTGCAATCGCGAAAGACGCAACTGCTTGGTTTAGCGAGAGGGTGAAGATTGGCGCGGTTAAAACAGACCTCCCCAATTCCGAGCTTTAACGCATCTTGCGCATAGATACTTGCGCGTTGTAACTCTCTTGAGGTGTCTGGCTTGGTTCTCACAGTTCTTGACAGGCACGACGAGGGAGTAACAACGACGTCACAAAATGCAGATATTTCGGGTCAACCGTCTCGTTCCGTGTCTTATTCGCGTGTAACCTGGTTTGATTCGAAAGGTAGTGTTGCTGGACGGGATGCGAAAAGAGGTCTTGAGTCTCGAAGACAAATTGGAACGGCTTCAAGTGGAGCTGAGTGCAACCAGGACTTCACTGGAAGCATCGAACCAGCAGCGCAAGGTGACGTAGCGAAGCGAATGTACTGCCTGTTAGTTTTGTCCAACGCCGCCAACCCCCAACCGATCACGAGCCGTGGTTCTAAACGGGTCTACCTACTAATTTCCGAAAGAACGGTGCCCCTAGTGGAGGATGTTAAAGTTCTTGCGGTCGAGTGATGGGCAAGTGTATGGCGTCCATTCTACAAAGTTTTCTGCGCCAAAACAATCGCTGGGGTCCTGGAGTCCCGGCGTGCGGAATAAAACGTGACGCACGACGTCCACGAAGCCGCGCAACGCCCAACCTATCTTTGTTTGTGTGTAGTGGGGCGCAATTCAAGATTCGACCGACTGTCGCTTGTTGCTCGGTCGGTGTAGGTGACCGAACAAGATCTGCGTGCAAACATCAAGCTGAATCGTTCCCTGTGGGCGGCCTTGACCTCCTCCGTGTTCCTGCTGGACGACTGGTGTGCGGGGCCCTTGTTGGCCTGGAGGTGAATACTACCAATAATGTTATTTGGAAATCTCAACTGTACAGGAGTGTGCGCGCACGGGTAAGGACGCCATGCAAGCACATGGCGCGGGATAGTGGCAGGCGTCGAACCAGGAAAGCGCCACCTTTGTGTGTCACAAGGGTTTGGGAGTAGGCGGAGCACCGGTTCGATTCTTGGTGTTGGCTTTCCACTGTGTGTGTGTGTGAACTAATCCCACTTTGCCGACAACCAAACGGAGCGGGTGCAAACCACAGCTTCCCACTGAACTTTGCACCTCCATGCCTGATGCATTACGTCGCATTTTACGGGTTGCCCGTACGACAGTAAATGTGATATTCTAGCGCTCCTCCTTCTGCCCTCCTGTGTATGCATGCGTGTGACGTTGTGCCTTAGGGAAAGAGACCCGGCGGCGGAACCACCAGCCATGCCGAAGCCTCCGCTTGAAGCCCGTGCTGTGGAAGACATAGTGAAACTCAGGAGACAGAGTCCGGGTGGTGCCGACGCCACTCGTTCGAGTCTCACGTCACCGCCTCTTCCCACAGAAGAAGCAGGGGTATCGGCAGGAGCACCTGCCACGACCATGTCAATACAGGACAGGCTTGAAGGACAGCGACCCAGAGCCGTGGCCGCCTGGCTTCGATTTCGGGTAGCCAACCACAAACTTTGGTTACATTCGTGTGGATTTCCCCGCATGTTGGGCACAAATCGTCTCAGAGTCTCTACAACCAGTGCCGTGATAACGACGAGCTTTTAGAAGAAGTGGCGCAATTTGCAATAGACGTGCATGAAACCACCACGTCTGAACCGATTTTGCCAAGGGTGCTAGACTACCATTTGATAGCGCGGACCGTGGAAACATGTCGCTTTCAGGTCCAAATCGCTACCGTGGAGCACCAAGACCGAGTCGACAGCGCACGCTCAGATCAAGTGCTTCTAGATTCCGTCTGTAAACAAAGGTGAGTCGCCTTCAGAGTCCGACCGTGGATACATAAGGCATGATTTTTCTTTCTCTTGCTACGCGTTGAGTGCGGTAATGAGGGCACGAAATGCAGCGAACGCGACATGGGTTAGGTCTCCGTTTTTGCCGTACTATACGTGCTTTCCCGCATCTCTCGCGAGGTGAAGATCGCCTCTTTCCGCTGATCATGGAATGCCTGTTGCAGACTGATTGCATGGCCGTCAAGCAAGCACAGTGTTACTTACATGGACTTAAGGTTAAGGCACCCACCTGCTTCTCAATCCAGCGATAGCTCTTGCCAGGAATATTGTTCACATCGCCCGCTGTTTGGATCGGTTGTACTTAGGGCCGCACAAATATCGAACATGGAAGAGGCTATGCGGAGGCTAGAGGCCACGAGGGCGGCATTGCAGAAGGAGCACGACGAGCTTCTCGTTGAGAAGGTAAGGTACGGAGGTAGATAAGCCTTGTGCCACCCATGCCATGGCGTCGCAAAGGGCGTACTCGACGTTATGCCCGGGCACGCGAAGACGGGTGTCCAGCATGTGGTGCCGCCCGGCTACTTGGTGTTTTGAGACGATCTCTACGATAGAAATATAGAAATGTATGCTTACCCAAGTACAAACACGCCAATCAAGCAATCGCGTGCTCTACATGAGGCACGCATGGTAGAAGAGTCGTAATCTACCTGTTTTCTGCTCTCGACGGAAGACACAAACGTACCGTCCGTGCCCATCATTTGTTGTGGTAGATGCCGTTCTACTATTTTGTAGATGCTCTGAGTGAATGCCAAAACGAAGGTAGGTGTTTTGTTCTAATAGGTGGGTGGAGTGCCGCTCCGAGGTCGATAGCGTTAGGAGGAAGTATCTCAGTGTCGAGCAAGCACTGGCCCCATTCTACAATCCGTGCACCAGCAATAGCTGTCTAGTGGACATGTATCATTATCGATCGACACACCGTTCCACCCGTTAGGAAGAGCTGCACGAGACGGTGTTGAAGCAGAACGACGTTTTATTCGACAACAGCAAGGAGCTGCGCAAGTACTCAGCGCTAAAGGTTGAGCACGCTGCTGAAGTTAGGCAGCACAGGAAGGTGGCGAGGTGTCTGCAGGAAGCAGAGGGGAATATCAGACGCGTCAACATCAGGCTTGAGGTATGCTTTACGTAGGTGTATTTCCCAACTGCGGTCATCCACCACACCGAGGACCTGCAGTCGTGTACGACGTAACGTTGTTCCATACGTCTATCAACTCTCCGCTGCCAACTCAAACACACGCATACATGAACCCACGGCAGAGAACAGTTGTTAACTCGCACCTGTTGCACACTTTATATCGCACCCCTCTGAACGTACAATGTTTTCGGGATTTTATCCCCTGTTGGAGAGGGGGAAAGTCTGCTGAGCTAAAATAAAGAGATTGCTTAACGCGGTTTTGTCCACATATATACCCGCCAATAGAGAGCCATTGGGGACGCGGCCGTGGCGGCCAGCTTGGCGAAGGAAGCAGAATCTGTGCGGGCTAGCGCTGTGGAGGAGCGCAAGGCTGCCGTCGTGGAGGCTCAGACAATCAGAGACACTATGGAGGTGGGAGCTCCGTTAGCACTGCTGAAGCCGGGGAGGTCATGTGTCAGATGGAGCACAACTGCGTTCGTCATACAGTAATCTTCCGGGGCGACCCCCATTTTTTTTTCACATTTCAGGCACGGGAGCTTTCTTCGCCCTGACTATTTTTTCAATTACTTAATTCTGTTAAAGAAGCATGATGACCACTAGACCACGACACCAGTCAGCGCTGACTAGTGGTTTAGTGGCCATCGTGCTTCTTGAAAAAAGTTTATGCCCGAGTCCGTCAAGCTTTCCTTCAAGTCACCAACACGTCCGACCAGGGTTGCCATTCCTGTGATAAGCGCTGTCTTGCCCCTGGGTACCAGAGGTTCATCGGCACATTTTAGGAAGTCTCATTGACTTTTTATTCCATATTGATATCGGGCAAAAATATTATCCTCAAAGGACAAAATGCTCAAGGATTAATTCGAACTCCGGACACAAGCTCTTGTTAAGAGGCACGATCACCACTGAACCACTAGCCAGCCAGCCTAGTCAGTGGTGATCGTGCCTCTTGACAATGGCGCACAGCTGCATTCGTCGTGCAGAAATCTTCCGGACCCGCCCTCATTTTTTCACTTTTTCGGCACGGGAGCTTTCTTCGCCTTGACTCTTTTTTTCAATTGCTTTTTTTCATCCCGTGATCTCTGATTATCCTGGAACGTCTACAGAGGGAGAAAGAGCAAGCGCAAGCCGTGGAAAAGCAGTTGCATGACTTGGTGGAGGCCAACGTAACCCGGCTGGCGACGAACACGGCGGTCGCGACAGAGGTTTGTCGACTCGGTGCTCGCTTGAATTTTCCGTGGCTTCAGGTCTAGCAAGCGTGGGCAATAATGGCGAGGAATAAAATCTTCGTTACAACTAATACAATATGACGGAGTTCATTGTTGTGGCACATGCTCCGACTGTACCGGGACGCCAATTTTCAAGGCATCTTGGGGTTTACGGAGTTTTTCACCCTCATCAGTTTCACTCGGATTTGATCCCTCGTCGCTTCGGCTAAGGTGGGACGCAAGACGTAGCCAGTCCCAGTTTCTTTCCGACGAGAGCGCAACCTTGAGGTGTGCGTTTCCACTTGTTTTTTCGCCCCCACCCCACACAGATACTGTACGGTGACTTCACCCACGAAGCAGGCACCATGACAACGTTTGTCAGTCCCGAGCTCACCATGCGTCAGCTCAGGCGGCTCCCGGCCGCCCGAGGCCTTGCTCCCGAAAGTTACGGACGTGTCTACTCACGCCTCAAAGACCCCGGACCCTGGGAGGACTTGCGGCACAAGCGGTCGGGGTGTGTTCGCCCTTATCACGTGTGCGACCAACCGGTGCGCGAGAGCGGGAAAACGTGGAAGCAAGGGCCAGAGGCCCCACCGTTTAAGGATGGGTGTGGGCCGCCGTGCGGAGCACAATCGCGGGCGGGAGTGGCAGGGAGCTGTGACATCAGCGGCTTGTTGAAGTTCCCGACGAACCGAATACCCCTTCGAATGTGAGGTCCAGTGGGGGCGCAGGTAGTGGTGAAATGAAGTAACGAAGGACACATCTGTCTGTTGTGGTTGCAGCAAATCTGTCCCTGCGTGTCGTAAGGCGTCATAAATTGATCCTTCTTAGAGATCAATTTGTAGCTGGTCTCCACTCGTTTGAGGCTCTTCGCAACGTAAAAAATCCCCCCCCTCCCATTTGACAGGATTCCCGACGGATCATATTCACCGCCAAAAACGGAGTATCTCAAGCGATATTGGGTGAACGGGGCTCCGCTGGACCGAGAAGTTACGAACGACGCACTACAGTTTTGGTAGACCGTCCTCCAATACCTCCGACAATGCCACCGCATGGAGCTATGGGTAGAATCCAGACAGAATGGGTTCGCTGTGTATTGTGATGCTTGGGGAAATTGTGTCAGTTCTGCCAACCCGGCACATTTCATCCCTAGAAGTACTGATTCCTCTTTCTTTGTCAGCAGTTCTCCCACACGTTGTGCTGGGAGGACCGCCGTGGAGCGAGAGATGAGGCGCGGGACATGTCCAGCTGCTTACTCCAGGGAACAAGGAATCGTTCACTATCGTATGCCTGCGTGAAATCTGTCGGTGATTGTTCTTGTTTCGATCTCAACGCCAAAGACGAGAAACAGCTCGCCATTATGTTTGACCTCTCCTAAATCGACTGGATCAAACACACGTTTGGGAGTGTACAGTAGATCTAAACAAATCGGCACAATCGAACACCCTCTCAACCACAGGGACATACTCCTTTCTGTACTACATTCCTCTGTACCGTGAAAAAACACGCGTTGCCAGCGCAGCGCTCTCGTCTTCCTCGGCATCTACCGTACTACGTCGCCGCGGCTATTCTAGAGTCTTAAGGAGGCGGAAGAGTCCCGCCGCTTCTCTGATTCGAGAAAACTCGATGCAGAATGCTTGCACCTCGATGAAGAGATCCTGCCAATACGATACAACAAAGCCACAACACGGACACGGGCAAGAGAGGAGAGACGAGACAGGACAAGAGTGTCGAACGTTAACGAGACTACCACCATCTTCCCCGTCTTCAAACCACAAAGATGTGTCACAATATCAATGAAAAGGTATATCGCGAGGGGCTAAACTTCCAGTACTTTGCTCGCCACCGGCCATCGACTTTACGTGGTGCACGCATCAACAAACATTGCACTGGCAGCACTCAACTCAGTCCACCAAGATCAGAAATCCCAGCACATTTTTTCCTGGCGACAAAAAGCGCCGTCTCCAGCACCTTCACGAGCTACTCACCTCGACATTGATGATCTTATTCCTTATGAGAGACTGCAAAAACACGCACACCAGTCGAACCAATCGGTTCTGCATGTACTTGTCCTTGATGTTTTCGCAGCTTGAGATGCAATTCGAGATGTAGAGGTGTATGAATTCTGTTGGCAGATCAACGCTGGTCGTCAGCCGATTCACCACCTGGTACGGCATCCACGACAGGCAGGCAGGGACCACCAGGCATCAAGGGGAGGGTCAGGCGACGCCACCTTGTTCTATCGACATATTTTATCGGCTATTTTGTGCCCATCGTTCGTCTTCGAAACACTCAGATCAGTAATGCCTACGGCCGCAGGGAGTTTGTTCAAGAGGCGTCAACTACTCGTCGGTTGTCACATTAGACCTTGCCTAGTCTCGCCAAGACTGTCGGCGCACTATCTACCCGCTGCCGAACACTGTCGCACCTCCATTGAGTGCAGCGACATGTCCATGTTCACCAAGGCGCTCAGGTACTCCGTGATCTGGCTGGAGGACATGAGCTTTAACAGGCACTCGATCGCGATCATCGGGTTGTTCTCCACTAGGTCGGGCAACTTAAAAGGCGTCAGCCCGCAGTGGTAGACAAGTCGCGTATCCCCCTGCAACTCACTCAGCACTTGCTGCTGTTGGGTAGGCAGCAGTGGTCCCTGTCCAACAAGATGGGGGGAAAGGCAGTCCAGGTACACGCACCTGATGTGAGCACATCAGTCCGGGCGACACGAGCTCTCACGCAACACGCCATATTACAGAAAACATATTTATCGCTATACAAAAAAATGATCATGAACTCTTTGGGGCACGTGGGAAGTTTGGCATGAAGACTCTCGAACTATCTTGCAACGAAAAACACATGTCGGCAATATCTGACGAACAAAACAAAAGTACAATACCGAAACATAAACAATACAGGGTGCCCTGACTAAAGTAAATACCAAAAGCAGCAACACATTAATGAGTGAGTGCTGCCGCACCTTAAAAGCTTTCGCCATAACGTCTCGAACCTCTGCCCCCTTGGAACTATCTTGCCCCATACTCGTGTCCCACAGCAAGCGAGGAGCGTAGTCTGGATTAAGCCACATCACCTGTTCATCCAAATACACGAAGGGTTGTTGACTTGGATTGTGAAAGGCACTTACAGCATATGTCCTGCCTTACAACCAAATCCCAACACATTGAAGTGAATTGAACAAGAAACACCTTTTTCATCCTGCCTAAACATTATATTCAACCAAACGAAAAATAACAAACCTACTTTCGGTTGTTTTTCCTGCTGCAATGCAGAAAAACACATCAACACTGGTTCCTCTGAACTTCATCTTGCTCCACACGAAAACGACCACTGTATTATCCGTGTGGAGAAGTGGAGTACCGCATATTGCATATTGCTGGGTCAACGCAACGAACACGTCGTGCACCAACACAGTCACATCTATTGACCGGGGAACAGCAACCACGTCTTGTACACATGCTTGACCGCGAGGTTGCCATGGAATCTGGCGAATATTCTCCGACTATCATTGTAGAAGACACTGCGGGTCATGCCGAGAGACACACTACACAAAAGTCCCTTCTCACGCACGCCAAAGGTCCAACTCATATCAGAAAGAGCGTCTACGCCGACTCTCCCATGTCCACCGGCAAAGCGAGTATAACTGCATGCCCAGGGGAATTGTAGCTGATATACGTACATGGAGCCAATGTACTCGTTTTGAAACAAGGGAAGTGGGGTAGGGTACCCCAACGCACCTCGGAGTCGGCAATCGGGAGCATTGGGGGAACCGGACGCATGAACTCCGGCTCGAAGCTTGCCAGGGATAGGGAGCCCCCTCTCCCTCCTTCGCTGAGACGCATGTCGTCCAGCGTTAGTGGCTGCAGGGGCAGAGAAATGAGGGACCCGACGTGCTTAGCCCGAAAATAAAGTTGCGCACGACACATCAAACCGAAAACTACAGGGGATAGCGTCTGCAAGATTCTTTTCATGGCGCACTGTTGGCATGCATCCGATCATCTGTGTTCCGAGCGCAAATCCAAACGACGGATGGTAAAAGTGTTGCCACTGGCAAAGAGGTTGGCAAGTCAAACCTCCTGCAGATGTGGTTCAGAATTTTCACAAGCACACCAACTAGCGTTGGCGCAGATTCTGGCACGAAAAAATGCCTGCTACTACATGCATCGATTGCACGTACTTCACGCACACTGTTATAGGAGATGAATACTGCTGTAGCACCCATGCCATCGCCCTCTTCCACAACGATCATACAAGCGAAATGGGTGACTACCGAAGGGGCGGAGAGGTGGCAACCCCCCTAGACCGGTCTTCAAAGCTAGATTGCTCCACAATCAAGCTTATGCCAACCCCAAAAATGGTGGTTTTGGAAACGTCTCGTCGAGGGCGTTCCGTAGACGTGTCGAGTTCTTTCCGCATCCACTTGTTTGTGGAGCAATCGAATCGACATTTGAAAGTCGGTTTAGGGAGGGTGTCATCTCTCCTCTTAGAGTAAGCTTCAACTCGTAGGAGAATCCTGTCAACGTACATCGTTACCTGAATGGGGGTCGGCGCTTCTCTCTTTCCTCCAACACCCCCTCGCAAAGCAGCCCCCCCTGGCGCCCTCCCCACTTGCTCCTCGGGTCTTGGCGGCAGCCATGACCCGACTTCGTTGCTGCTCTCGGACGGATCTGCCAGCACAGGTCGCACGCCCGCCGTTCTATGCTCGCAACGGAGAGAAACATGCCGAACATGGTAACAAACAAGGCCAAGACTTAATTCGGTGACTGCCGTACTCGGTACGGTGCGATACGACGGTCGTTCGTTTGGACTTACACTTGGATCGCCATGGCATTGGCGCTCTCCCATCAGACCCGCGCCAACGTGCACCTCGAAGGTTGCAACCGCCCAAACTAGAACGTTCTGTTGAAATTCTGGGGTAGTTAGATCGAATAGACAACGCCTTAAACTGCACATTTGCGCCACCTCTTTAGCTAACCGTGACCTTTGCGCTCAAAGGAGTATTTAGAAGCAAGGTGTTAACCAGTACCTGAGGCTCGGTACGGCGGGATTCTTCTCGCTGTATAGCTGCCGCAACGCTGACAGATCCGGCACCTCCACCGCTTCAGCCGGGGTGCCCTCGTACTCCTCAATCACTTGCAGAGCATTTTTTCGAGCGGACTGGGCAAAGTGGATAGAGCGGACCAAACACGAACGACGCACGGCGATGAAAGCAACTGTCTTTGCTCCTGCATCGACGACCCGATGGGGTTTTATTGCCCTGACCTGGCCTCGAAACATGCCCGGCGCTGCCAAGAAATTCACTTCTAGTCCTGTATCGGAATGACAAAACTATCGATCCATTCTAACACTGGAACACGAAAAGCTGGAACGCACAAAACTGGAGAATACTCAGCCTGGCCTAAGGCAGCGGCCGTTCTAAATGCCCTCGTCCGAGAGCCTAAAGTGCAACTAGACTAAAAGTCCAGCGGCCAACCGCGTCCCCAAGAGACAACGTCACACCAACAGACGAGGCGCGACACTCACATTCCGGTTTGTCGGTGGAGAGCACAGCAGGTGAACAAGGTATTGCCTCTCAACAGGATCAGTTCCTTTCTCGATGGCTTCAAGGAAGAACGGCAGGAATGGGTTCGTTCCGTTCGCATCGTTGCGGTAGAGATCGCACAAGATGGAGAACGAAACCACACGCTGGGGCGACGCGACAAGACATGGCGAAGGCAAAGGCAACGTCATGGTTAGACATCCAAGTCCCCCGAGAACAAACGCAGAGTCGGAAACAATTTGCCAACCGCAGAAGTGCTCCAACCAACAGCAGTATGGTGCGGCAGAAGTACGGCGTTCACCCGCATGTCTCCGATGTTTTCGCGTGTCATGCTGGTCATCAGCCAAGACCATCGAAACAAACTGCAGCTCCCCGTTCTTCGTTCTTGGTTTGCTCTGTGGCGAAGCCCATCGGCTGCGCTACACGGCTGTACTGCAAATATACCCGAAGAAGCAGGTGTCGAGCAAATCGTGTAGGATGTACAACACAGGTATAATAGTACTGAAACAGTGCAAACCTCACTGCGACTTAAGTCAAAGGTCAAATGAGAATGGAAGGTCAAACCCCGCGAAAAATATCCCGCCTAGCCCGACACAAGCACACATATCACCGAGGCAGCTATGTAGGTGTACTAAACACGAACAACCGAGGCGTCGCTCACCTGAGTGCGCGTCAGCAAATTGTCGCAGAGCAAGATGCACAGTGCGCACCCCACTTTGAAGTGATCATTACGCGTGAACGTCCGGTGGAATTTCTGTGCTACGTTCTCGAGGATATCGTCCTCATCCTGCAGGGCAAGACGAGGGGTCATGCAGATGCAGCGAACAGCGTACACAGGTACCGTCGTTACATTCAATCAAGCAAAATTACGTCTGAAACATGCTGTTGCTTGACCGTACCGTAGGATGCATGAGATACCACGCCCCCTGGATCAATTGGAAAGATTGATCACTCTGGAACGAAAACAGTGGCAGTGCCGAAAATGGCGGCGTTGGAACCGCCTCGTCGAGAGCTTTCCGAAAACGCACAATTTGATTTCGACATCCTCGTCCTCGTGGAGTAACCGAGCTTTGGAAATCGGTCCAGGGGGTATGGTATCTTGTGTCATGTACGGTAGGACAATCGTCTAATCCAATAGGAGGAAAGGTCGTCGATCATGATTATTCAGGGCAGCCTTATTGCCAAGAAATACACGCAATAGGACGACCAGAGACGCCAGCAGTACAGTAGTTAGCCTGTTTACCGTAGACAAAGAAACATCGCGTGTTACCGCCGTGTGCACGTGTAATACAGGTTTCCAACGGTGTCCGGAGAGGTAGGGACCCCATGACTCCAAACATCAACCAGAGTTCCGAGATTGGTAAACCTCCTCTTTTTGAAAATCACACCTGTCTACCAGGTGCAAATAGTCACGCGACCATCTGTGTCTATCGACTATAATATATATAGTATTGCTGAGTCTAAGGAAACTTTCGGTCTCCCTACACGCGAACAGGGTTGCGTCCGGATTAGCCATCGAGCGTGCGTATAGGTACCAAGAAGAGGAACGGTTCCCGCATATTGCGTAAACTCCTGGACATAAGTGGACTCACATTGAGCAACTGCAGCAAGGGGGTTAGCTCTTGAGGGTCGAGCATAGTTGCACCACACACCCCCAACAAAATGCCAAGTGGCACATGCAAGCACAAGCAGGGCCGGTAGGGGGCAGCGATTCAACAGATCGGCGGATGCGGGGGGATAACATTTTGTGGCAGGCATGCTCGCGGGGCCCCCTGTCGTGAGGCGGACCCTCGGCGGACCTGTCAGACCAAGCCTGTCTACAGTACCTATTTTGCACAGCCGACAGAGACAGAAAGGGATAAGATTGTGAAGCTCTCTCATAATAATATCGGATACAAGTGTGCTGGAACGCGGTCTATGCTAATAGATCCGGTGGTGTCGGCGTACGACCACAGCATAAGCCGGCTCTGCTGAACTCGAACCCGCGCGCGCCGTTAGGACACGTTAGGAGGAAACTGAGAGCAGGACAGCAATCATACTATGAGCGGTGCTTCACCGTCCCCACCAGACTCGTCTCTAGATGAAGCCACCGAAGAAGGATTCATACTGGTGAGGAGCTAGCAACCGAAGGAGAGCATGTTTTGCCAGCGTGGCCTTGGTGTTGGTGCGTCGAGTGTGCCATGTACAAGAGTTGGCGCCATTTCTTGTGACGTCAAGATCCAAAGCCCCGCACACAGGAGGCAGTTTGTGTTTTCGGCACGAGCTAGGATCCCGAGGAAAACTCCTCGACCGCTCATGTGTGCAATCGCCGCGTCGGATGAAGTGCCAGCGAATAGCTTTATTTCCGGAACGTTCGCCATATGCTGCAGGCGAGTATCAACACTCTGCTGAACCGCGTGGGTATTTCTGCCAAGCCCATCAACTCGTTCGAGGAGCTTCGCAAGAGCGCGTCCAGCATGTTTGTTGCCATCTTCGAGGCCATGTTCCAGGTGCGAACGGGTGATCTCTGTTGTTCGATATTGTGCTGGGTTTTACTCTGCTCACTCACTTGGTGACTGTACCGCTGTGTCGGGGTGTTTTCCCACAACAAACCTCGGGGTGTAGAATCCGTAAACAAACAACTCTGTCCAATCAGGTTCAGCAGTAGGCTGACGATCTGTCGATCGATCAGCAAACCCTCCGCTCACAGCAACATGTTGACATGTTAACGTTGAAGCGCCATATATATTCGTACGACCCCTTACCCGTATGGATCCGATGCTGTCCAGGAGAATGCGTTCTTACCAAACTCAAGTGAACTTGGATACACAGTACTGTTGATCTATTGCGACGACACCAAAGTGTGCTTGCTTTTGGGGTGTGCCATAGTGCAATCGGCCGTTGAGATTTTTTTTGCTGCCCCTTCGGGTCTATGAAGACATGAGGAGACGTGGTTGGGGACAAACAAGTTGTCCCTTCCATTTTTGACCCCCTTCTGCAGCGCTTCGAGCTTCCTACTCTGAAATCATGATCAAGTTTCCCCTCGACAAGTGTCCCCTCCATTTTCTAGGTGACACAAGACTAAGATTGGGTTTATTGATAGTCGACACAGCAGTCTGTTCGTTCTCTGGAGCTTTGAGATCATCCACAGTATCACAGCAGCCAGTGCTCCACTTGGAGTGTAACTATTTTTTTCATGTGTTTGGGGTTGAGAATGAGAACAAAGCCGAAGTCGTGTATCGCCCCCCTCCCGGCTTCGATTTGGGCATGTGCGTATATTCTTGGACAGGTTTGACTGACATCACTTGGAGTTACAGCAGTCTCGCCAATAGGTTTGCGGCACCTAGGGCTGGTTACACACGCAAACGGGTGGGGCGGGGACACGGCTCTTTTCGTGTAACTTATCAAACCTATGGGATAATGGTTGTCGAAGCTTCCTATTTGTTTCACGACAATCCTATTAGGAACTCTGGTGGAGACTAGCGTGGGGGGTGGGTGACAATTCTCTATACTTGTGCGCGTGTGGACGACCAACCGCTTCAACCCACCGCCCGCAAGCGTACAGTCACACTAGCCTCCCTCTTTGCCCCCAGGACCAGGACGATGTGGCTGCTGTTACGATATATAAGTATGCGAGATTTGTGTGCATTTGTCATCTGTTCTTCGGTGCTGGCAGGTCCGGCAGCGAGGAGTCGTGCGGAAGCCGGCGCACGTCCACAACTACGTCCACAACGCGCAGATGGTGGTAGATGCTCTCGCCGGCCCGATCCTGAACATGGACCTCTCACACATCACGGGAGAGGCGATTGTCAGGGGTGATACTGTGGCCATACGGTGAGTTAGCACCTCCTTTGCCCCAACCTTTCTCGTGCATATTCGTACCTGTGCTGTCTTGTATGCCCGACATGGGAAGCCCGGTCCAACGATTAGCATGTGGCAAGCCCAGCTACGCTTATGGTGGAGTGTGGAAAGCCTGAACCACCTCTTGTGCTTACCGCTTGCAGGAACTTTGTTACCCCAGATATTCGTGGGCGTCTGCGCCCGAGCTCTAACTCGCTGTGTGGAACCCTTTTCGTTCGACCTCTGTGAATATGATATTATCATTTATTATTTCCAGGAACCTGGTGGACATCTTCATGGGGATCAGCGAGGTTGTTATCAAGCGCCAGGGTGAGAACTCCTTGCTGTACGTAATCTTGCTAACATGTGTGCTGCCTAATGGTGGTTAGCGTGCATGCTCACTGTAGTTTCTCGACTTCGACGGCGAGAGCCAACGGAATACAAGGTGCAGCAGGGGCATGCGGTCATCTTTGCTGTTGGCTGCTCAGACGTGCACGTTAACGCTGCTGTTTTTTGTGGTCGACAGGGGTGGCAGCTGACCTCGCTAATGGTGGATGCTACCGTTTCGAATATTCAACGTCTGCTTTCCTCTGCGGCGGCCATTCGTGCACCTCAGTCTGAAGTTGAATCCCCGATCTTAACCCTTTTCGCTGCCTTTCCCTCCTCCAGCCCGACCGGATGGTGGGCCTGCTGCGCAGGAATTTTGGGCTGGATCTCGTCGAAGGCTCAAGGCCCGCCAGGGCCAGCCGCAACTTCAACAACAGCAGAACCAAGCGCAGCACCATGGCACAAGCTCACACCCACCACCTACGGCTAGCCGTTTCAGTCGTCACGGCCAGGTACCCGTAGTAACCGTAGTGAGCTATTTGCTGTGTTCGCGTCTTTAGGTGGGAAATCAACTGATCTTATCCATCCCTGCTGACTGATGGATGATACTAACTTTTCGTAGCTGTAAAGACCAGGTTTCTCACAGGCTTTCGTACGGCATCATCGAATTGTTTGTAGGTATGTTGTATTCAGCAATACGAAGCAGTTAGTTGTCCGTGCCATCAGACCTCGAGTGAAACCACACGTCACCTATGGACTTCAACCCGGTATCTTCTCCGTTGCACTTTTCCCCCATTCAACACACATGGCCTGCAGGCACGGCACCACACCGGTCCTTGGGCAACCACACTATATTAACACGCCTGGCTCCGCATCGAATATATATGACACATTTTTTAGTAATCTATGTTGAACCAAACGCAACAAAATGATGGCGACGTCATGTAGGCTGTATGAACACATTTGCTCGGAGCCAAAAACTAGGTGAACTCGTCGTCGTTTGCGCTAGAGAGCAAGTTAAGTGGACAGATCAGGAGCAAGTCGAAAACATATGTCAGTAGTTTGGAGTTGTTCGCAGACGTTGCGTGAGGTACAATGGCAGTCGTCCCCGGCTAAACCGCGGCTTTTCGTATGCAGAGGCTCCCACAGACTCAACGCTCCTCGGATCCAGTATCCAACGGTGGTTGTTCCAGTTTCGTGGTTGTATTTGGTGGCGCAACCACTCGCACAAATATTTTTTCCAAGAAATAGACCAACGGCCGCGGCTCCGCGTTTCTCTCACAACTGATCATCACACGGACCCACCTTGTTGTTGGTACCTGAGGCATGAGACTCGTCGCATGTGTTTAAGTGGTGTTAGCCAATTCGCCTCTGCCATTTAGGTAATTGCCATGGTATTTTGCTTGCAGTTCGTGCGACTCACTCACTCTGCTCGTCCGTCACGTGCACGAGCAGCAGCACGCCACGCGCGTGTCAGATACTGGTAGAGGAGACAGGGAGCACGGGTTTAGGGTGCGACCGCCCGCGCACGAAGGCTTGCAAGAGTCCGATCACGACGGACTGGACGAGAGTCTAGGGAGGTCCGAGCTGAGCCCCTTTCGGGGAGAAACAGAACTGAAGTCGAGCCCCTCGGGGGAGGCCCTGACTGCGCGTGACATTCTCGAAGCCCACAGGATGTTTGAGGAGCAGGGAGAGGGGTTTGAGAGGCGCGAAGATGTGGATGTGCAACAGGGGCCGCTCAGGGGCGAGCAACTTGGACTTGATCGGCGTGTCAGTAGACAGGTGACTGAATCTTGCTGTTACTTGTTTTTTTCTTTTCTATTTTTTCTCCCATCATTGGACTCTGTCGTCTGCCCCTATCCTCCACTTCTACCAACTAGACGACCCAACCGGGGTCACATAGGAGGGGGGGGTTGGGCCCCCTCCTGCGGTTCCTGCCTGAGATATTTTTATCGCGAGAAGGGTACAGCAATCCCTTTCCTCGCGACTTATGAAGTCGATCAAGTTTACTAACAACGAGCTTTGCAGCGCGTCGCTTCCAACGGAGACCAGGATTTAATACGCGACAAAAAACTCTCTCTGTCGGGACTCGAACCCATGACCAGGCCCTTAGCAGGCTGCGAGGCTACCTACTAGACCACCGGGGCGACCGGTGTCCTGTAGCGTGCTGCTTTCGGGGGCTCGGCATTGTATAGCGAGGTCTACATGCTGACTCACCACTCTGTGCTCCATGTAGATCTCACCACTTGCCACACTTGCGTCCTTTTCCCTACGTGTACTGTAGAATAGAACGATGTTCTTGTCGAACTCAATGTTGGATGAGATTGTCCTATTGCATCGGTGCTGCACGTGCAGCTATCACTGGCGTAGCGTTTGTTTGTTGCCTTTGTCTGGCGCCTGGTTTCTCGCTGTCTTCTCGTGAACCTTTTTCTGCTATCGTACCGCCGTGCATGATGTAAGGCATGATGTAAGGTACCTGGCCGATGACGTGCCATGCGCAATTTCAGATACGTATATGTACCACAAGCGTATGGTATTTTTTTGAAAACACATGACACGGTATCGTTTTCTGTTTGGGGGGGTGATGTTCTCCACCGCTGCTGTCAAAGCTAGTCCTTATGTCACGCGGTGGTGGTCTGTGTGGGATGTGATGAAGTAGGCGATTTGATGGCATGGGCTTGAGATACCTTCTCGAAACATAAATGTTGCTATCGCCCTCTTCTGACGGTGTGATATCAGAGACGTGTAATCCTCGGCGTCAGAATATGCTGATGATACAGAACGAGCTGTGGCATTTCGTGCCAGCATTGTTGGTGCTATTCACAGGTGGTACACGATGTTTCATATCGAACACACACCAGTGTTTATACCCCTGATACAAATGATTTTAATACTGCAAGGAGGCAGTGGCGCAAGATACCCCCATGCGGAACAAACGAAGTACGGCTCCCCCTTTAGGTGACACAATTGCGTTCACCTACGATTACAATCAGAGCCATCAGAGCAAAATACCCGAAACTCGGCGCTCAAAGCGAAGGTGCGAAACGAAGTAAGAATTGGCCAACTGAGCGACAAAACACAGACAATCGACCGCAGAGGCCAGGGAAACAAAGACACACTGGTGGCGCTCGATACTTGATCGAACCGCGGGAGTGGTTGAACGGATCAATGCACAAGCACGATCCATGGGTACTTAACAAGGGAATGGTGTTCGTGCGTGATGGTACGATACGGGGGTCACGCCGTCACGCATACGTACGTGTTTGATTGTCAGGGGCTCCGTGATGACACTTCGGCAGAACTCCGGGGCGTGTGATATCGTATGTCACCCGTGTGACATCCCGGCCGGCAATACGGAATTTCAAGCAGATACCACACGACCCGATATTCTGTGAAGGTGTCCTTTGAGACCCATTGATCCACTTTCTAGGGAAGAGGCAACACGTGCAGCTGACACCAACTTGTTGTCTGCCCTTGAGCCTCAGGAGGAGGATCGGGAAATGAAATACCGCCGATACTATCAACGGGTACTCAAGGACCGTCTCACGGCGCTGCGGAAGGTACGGTCCATGTGATGCAGTTTGTCGGGGAAGTATTTGTTTTGTCTTTGCGATGGAGCCCACGATCTGCACCTGTCCGATGGTATCCTCCCTATCTTCCTGTTGCACCCCCCAAAAACGGATATACGAAAATTATTTAGGAAGTTTTATTTCGCTCCCAGGTCCAAAACCACGACCTTGCTGTTCCTTAGTCTAGCATACCAGGACACCCGGCGTGCTATGCGGTGTTCCGATGTTCCCATGTCCCGACCTGCTTGTGTGCTCTGCTCTCGGTGTTACTGAGAGACGGAGTAGAGCCGTATTGTTGGGGGAAAACGGGTGTTTGAACGCGCCTTCCACCCGCGCAACCTTCCAAATTTGATTCAACTTCACCTGAACAGATGGTCTGTGTCGCTGCATGGTTTGAGTCGATCTCTGAACCCACGAAGAGGGCCTGCCGGTTGGAATACCGCCTGAATGTGTTGATCGGCTCGTACGGCCTTGGTCAGCGCTCAGCTGAGAGATATAGCAGAAAGGTCTCTGATACTCTCTCTGTCCCTGTGCTGCGTGCGTCTGATGTACATCGTGCAGAGAGAGCTCGCGGACGCTCGGAAGCAACGTTTTGCACACCAGAACGCTACTCACGTCGCGAAGGTCCGCCAGGTGCGCGCTCCTCAGATGGCCAATTGCCAACACGTGGTGAATCGGAGAGATTTCCACCTTGAAGCTGGGAATATGTACACTCGGTAGTATACTCTCGATGAGTAATTTCCCGTGTCTTAACGTCACGTGCTATCGTCGTCCGGTGTTGGCTTGCCAACTATTTCCCTGTGCAGATAAAGAAAGAGCGCTTGGAAGAGAAGCTACGTCTGGCAAGACTGTCTCAGCGCTTGCACTTGCAGGACGAAGGCCGCGGCCGGCTGAGTGACTTGTACAAGAAGATTCTTACAGCGTTACACCGTCAGAGGAAGGTGAGTGTGCGATTGTGTCCCTCTGTAGCTTGGATCGTCGTTCTCAAAAGCAGTCGTTACGGAGGATATGTTGTCGAGGTTGCGCTTGACTACCTCCCGGGTATAAACCAAACAAACCCAGGAGCTGTTTCTGCGCTGGCTTAACCTGTTTCGTGTGTGCGGACCTTCCTTTTAACGTTTTGTTAGGAGGATGATCGGGAGGATGCGGCACGACTGAAGGCCCTTCATCTAGCGTGGCAGGCGCAATCAGACGACCTCGAGAAGTTGTAAGTGTCTACCATCGTGTGTGCGTGGTATTGTGGGTTGTGCTGCGAAGCATGTTGTGTTCGTCACACCCGCCAACTGGTCCGACTACCTTGGATGTCTTTCTATCGAGTTTGCTCGAGTATCATTTGTGCAGACCCGACATTACATTGAATCACTCGGGGCGTACGTCCTTGCTCATTTGTCAGCTTCAAAGAGCGCGTGGAGCTGATTGTGGAACATGAACAAGGCTCTGGTAGGGAGCGTGCCCAGACAATGGCCTCGGAAGAAAGGGAGCTGTCGGATCTGTTCCGCCGCGCCGAAATGGACTACGAGGCCCGTCTCTCCAGCCAGGTACAGTTCCCACCAAAGTTGCTGGCAGGGCTATTGCGCTTGCTGGATTCAAATACCGAGTAGTTACGCGAAACTTCAGCGGCCCAGGGCTTTGGTTGTGTAAAAATCTTCATCTCGTCTGAGCTCTCTACACCACCTTCACAAAGATACTCTTCGAGGACCAGCATGGTTGCCCGAGGCAACGTGCTTTTCAGCTTGTCGTGCATAGCTTCCATGGACACAACAACGTTTATAGTGCAAGTTGTTCGGTTTCAAAGGGTTTTTTTCGCTGCCTGCTTTTCGTCCTACCACCCCTACCAGCTCGAACAACAGGCGGTGGAGGCAGCGGCTGAGGAACGGTACCATGCCGAGGTCCAGCACGCCTACAAGGAGCTGCTGCAGATGGAGGACTGGTCTGGCGCCTCACGAGACAGATTCCTAGGCGTTCGACCGAATACCGCCTTCGAGCAGCGACTCAAGCAGGCAAGCGAAAGCAGCAACAACTGTATTCTGCAGGATTTGTAGTTTACAGCAGCCTGCGGTTGATCACCACAGGAGGGCGCAAGCTTTTGCAGCAGATTGCAAAGGTGCTCTATCCTCCCCCAACGTTCCTTGCTAGAGGAAAACCGGTGAGGAAGAAACACATCTGCTTCAATCGATGTAGGGATTTTTCCTCGTGTGCCTCCAGCAACTGCTTTTGCTGCCCGTCGTTTTCGTTCAGGTGCGCGTGAGGGCAGACACGGCGAGGTCGCGAATGAAGAAGGAGAGGAAGCACAGAGATCTCAACAGAGCGTATGGAAAGGCCAGCTGAGGTCATCACATCCTTCGGTAGTGCACATTTCTAAACTACGTTCCGCTGGGTTGCATGGATTGGGGTGTCTCGAAGGCCAGTAGCGTTTTTGCGTGTTTCCTATGATTTTTACGGATGTGGTGCTTGTGGTGGTCGGGGTCATTTTGTGGTATGTGGAAACGTGTTAAGAGCTCTTGCTGACCGCGAGGAGCTTGTCGACTACATTAAGCGGATGAAGAGAGAAAAGGTTTGTGGGTGGCGTAGGACTCCACTACAGAGTCGGAGCTAGGCGAGTTCAAGTACGGCAAGGAGGGACCTATCATCTGATCATGGTTCCGTGCCTAGTTGTCGTCAGATGGTGGTGGTGCAAGTGGTTCCAAACGGAAACGGAGTTGTTGGTATCAAGGAAAACTGGACAACGATTGCCCGAGAGATCTCCCCCCACAATACGTACAGAACACAACAACATTCACCCAGTGACACATTTCATGAAATATCTCCTTCCTCTTGCTTTCGGCAAGCTGGACATACACACTCGACAAAACCAACGGGACGCCTCTATCAGCAATTTATCTCTAAGAAACAACGACCTCCTTCAACAGATACTTGTTGTTGTTGTTGTTGTTGTTGTTGTCTTCATTCACATTACAAAACCGTTCCGGTCTCCATTAGTACGTTCTGATGTCCGTACCGGTCCAACTGACTTTACGAATGATTTATGTACTCGTCACGGTCGTCCTTGGCTCTTGTTACCCGCTGCGAGCCTGGAACCAGCTCCTGTTGTTGTTCTCAACGGCGTCGCAACCGAACACCAACGGTGACATGGCCGCGCTGACGGGGCAATCCGCTGTAGGCTTCTCAGGTGCAGAGACTCCAGCGTCGACATCCTTCTCCTGTAGAGAGGAAAGACATCCCATTTTCTTTCTCAATTCAAAAGCCTCGGAAGTAGTCGGTATCTATCGCATTTTGATTACCCCCAAAAATCCCCCCCCCGGTGTTTGCCATCGGGATTGGGTTTTCGTCGCTCGGCAACGACGTTGTAAAACAAGCCAATTCACTTCGTGAACTCGGCAACCAGGTTGTTGTTACCGTTTTTTTTTTG
>CACKRE030002793.1:377883-408581 GCA_902602495.3 Ectocarpus sp. CCAP 1310/34 | reverse complement strand
CCCCCCCCCCGTCTACCTCCACCTCCACCTACGCCTCTCTCACCGGTCCTTGTCTTGCGCGGCCTTAGCCGTCCACTCCTCCTTGTCGGTCTCGCTCAGCTCCCTCCACTTGGCCGCGATGCCCTTCATCACCTCCGTTACCCTGATGTCAAAGCAGCAGCCGTACACAGCAGCAAAACGCACAAGTTAACGACAAGCCTTAAACACGGCAGCTTCTCTCACAGCAGTGCCCCTGGCCAAGTGTCCGACCAAGCTGGTTCAGATAAGGGCACAGCACAAGACGGGGAGCGTACCTTTGGTCGCCCTTTGCTTTTTCTAATCGTGAGAAAGAAGTGCAACCAACCAGGCACACGTACAGCCCTTTTCAGGCAAAATGCAACCGATTTATAGGGCACAAACTGGGGTTGCTCTAGCGCCTACCGAACCCTCGCAAAGCCCCCGGCAAGAGGTTCCACTGCTGTACTACTCATAGCAAGGATATCAAAAGTCGGACGGATAGTCTTGAGCTACAGGATCCATAATAACAGCCGCCGAGGCAGCCGCAACAGCAGCAGTCACGTGGTGAGCATGAAACAAGAAACGGGCGGATCGGAGCTCTCAACTCACACAAGTAGATTTCGCATGGAAACTTGGCGCGATGATACCACTCACGAAACAGCATGATACTGCTGCACATAACAATCACCAAGGATCCGACCGAGAGCAAAGGCCACAACAAAAACGACCCACACGTCCTGTACAGAGCTTCTCAACGACGGTGGCCACGCGGTGGTGTGGCTCCCCCTCCCCCCTAGCAAATACACCACACACGGCACCAGCGAGAGGTTAGGCGTGGCCAACACGACCATCACAGTGTATAATTAGTAGGTTACGATCGGATTGCCTCGCGAAGGGCGGCCATGACAACGACAAACGCTACTGCTGGTCTGCCTCCTGCGTGCGGCTTTGAGGGCCACCAAGTATCTCCCGCCACGAGCGAGGGCGTGTATTGCACTGCCATCAAAGCGCATGTACAGCAGGAATCCCCCTTCTTCCTCCCCACCCGTTTGGGGTTGCAGCGGGGCAGCGGGACATCAGCTCTCGGGCAAAGTAACTCTCTGAAAGTATAAGGACTCTTTTGGGTTCACATAGCTCTCTCGTAGCGTGAGCGAACCATCATCCACCACCGACTTTCCAACTTCCCGGAAACACCATCGGGGTCGTGCCCGTCGATGGACAGAAGAAACGGCACAACTTCCTGCCCCAACCTCAACCCGTGCCGCCGAGCACAGCAGCAGTTGAGACAGTACATTTACCTGCGGGTTCGCGAAGACCCCGCTTGCTGCAAGAGACAGCAACAGTACTCTTCCAATAATCTTCAACGCGCACAAGCGCACACCAACAGCCGCACAACAAGTGTCACAGCGCCACAACACTCATCGCACTACTGCTGCACCCTTTCTTACGCACGAGAGAGGCAGGCAGAGAGGTAGCTGACTACCCTACCGAGACCAGCTCAGAGAGCATTATTAATAGCAGACGGGAAACCGTCAAAACTTTGGTCTAAAACTGTCAAAACTTGTCAAAACGGTTAAAACTTCAGTCTAAACGTTGTTGTTGTTGTTGTTGTTTCTCACATTAGCTCTAAAAAAAAAAAAGATTGTTTGGGAGCCCGTGGTCTCAAAACCCGGCATACACGACCCCACGAAGAAACAGAAAAAAACTAAACGTGTCTGTACGTGGTGTTACATCGAACGTTAGGGGGAACTAAACTCACTTGGAGCCTTCTGGCAGGGAGTTCTTGACCTCCTCCCTCGCCTCCATGGAGAAGAGCACGTAGGCGCTGCGGCCCCTGCGCGGAGCGTCGGGGGCCTTCTTATACGCCCGTTTCTTGCGGCGCTTGCTGCTTCCGGGGGCGGCGCCGCCGGCAGCGCCTCCCTCCGAGCCGTCGTCGTAGTGACCCTGGTCAATGCCTCCGTCCCCATCGTAGGCCACGTGCTCCTCCTCTTCGTACTGCATACTTTCGTCAGCCTAATTAGATAAGAGAGATCGTCACCCTGTATTGTTGCTTCTTCTCTTCCTGTTGCAGCACAAGTCGTTGGGCAAGAAACGGCAAGTGAGTAGGGTGCCCCCCCCGCAGGCAATGGTTTTGGCTGTTCTTGGCGACGAATGGAATGCCATGCGTGAAAATCGAGAAACAACAACAGGCGCGTGTGTTGTTGCTAATTTTTTCTGGCCCCACCACACGCTCCATCCCGAACTAATTTCGGCGCGGGAACGCGTTATGGTGGTGGGATGAGGTCTAACGGGAGAGAGATCATCCGGACCGGCTATATCCACATAGTACAAGTATACAACAGAGGAAGGGGTATCTGGGGGGGCACATGGCAGGACGGTAAAAAACACACACAAAGACAGAAGCGGGCTACGGTATGAGGCAGGGATAGCCGTCACGAAAGAGCAACAACGCCCGATTCCAAGCTTGCGGTTTCCAAAGCGAGATCCGGCCCAACAACAACGCCACGCATGCTTGCCCCGCTGCTGGATCAACGACCTCGACCTCCTGCCCCACCCGCGGGCGCCGCGCTTCCCGTTGTACCGTATACCCATTGCGGACCCATTGACGCCGGTATGCCTATCCCCGCTGCTGTGTGTCGAGAAAAGACAGGCTGGCGGGCATAATCGCAGTTCGATTTTGGTGTCATTGAGGTGGCCGTGTTGTGAGCACGCGTTCCTCGCCTGTTCCGGCGCGAGAGCGCGCCCTTTCGGGGAGGAATAAAAAAAACGGGGCACGATGAGGCGCGCGCGCAAACAGATCCCCGCCCTCTGCGTCTAGTAGTCATAAAGGGGCTGTCTAACGGGCAGTCACTGGGCGAGATCCTTGTTGTTTACCCTCCCCAAAGTTTTTTTTGGCTACCGCGGCGCTCTTTCTCCAAAAGAGACTGAAAGGGCAGCTGCCCGTCGAGCGGGCTGGTGTGGCCACCCCAAGCGCACGACCGGCCCAAAACTCACAGGTAAGTGCCACGGATCGAGGGTCGGCGGAGGAAGCTCGGTCTTGCCCGCGTCGGGTATCGGTGGCGGAAAGCTGGCCGGGGGCTGTTTGGTCGTCTCTCTTTCTCTGTGGGCTCCGTCTCTCTCTTGAGTTTAGTAGGGCGAGTGCTCGGCTACTCTGAGAGCCAGAGAGAAGGTCCGGGGGGCACGGGATCTGACCAACAACAGGCAAAAATCATGGAACAATACCAGCACCACGACAGGCGAAATCTCGCCGCGTTTTTTCTTCAGTCTCACGAACACATCAAGACGAAGAGCACCGATTGTCGGTGCTTGGGCTTGGGACTAGTCAAGCGCCTGGGCAGCGGCAAAACAACAAGAGCTGCAACCAGCTATACGGGAGTGCAACGATTTGTCGCCCGCCCATACCCCTGGCGTTGGAATCGAACACCTCGGTTCGTAGAGCGCGTGCGGGCCGGCGGTCTTGGCGGCATCCGACAAGTCTTCGCCGAGCTATCATACGAGCACAAAACGCTTTTTGCCCCGGCAGCCTGGGCGCGTCTCGGAGCGCACGGAGCTGCGTTGGCGTTGTCGGAGGAGAGCTACTACTGCTACTCCCACCCTAAAACGACACGAGGAACGATCGGGTGTAAGGCGTAGCTCCCTTGCTGTTGCACCTACTTCGCAACCATGTCGACACTTGCCGCCGCTCGTGCGGACAACATGTACTACCCCCCGGAGTGGAGGCCGGAGTATGGGGGCATCTCCAAGTTCCAGGGCTCGAACGGCCACAACCAGTACGAGAAATACGGCAAGATTAGGTTCGAGCTGCCGGATCACGGATGGTGCCTCGGCTGTGGGCGGCACATCGGCAGGGTGAGGGTTGAAATCGGTTTTTGTTTTGGCTCCTACTACCACACCTGCTGCTGTCGTGCTGTCGTGAAGCTTTCAACATTCGAGAAGGAAAGAGGGCGAAGGACGAGACAGCCCTCTGTATTGTACCCTTGTTTCTTGGTTTTGGGCGTACGAGCTGCGATGTCAGCTTATGCCCCTGCTGCTGGGGAGGTTTCGACTCGCTTCTCGTCAGTCCTCCCTGTGTTGCAACACGGGCATTGCCGCCAACAATCACGATAAACGTGGAAAGCAACTCAAAGCATTGTTATTTTCAACGCGTTCCATCTGAAATGTGTACAGCAGTCTACGCTAAAATAGCACACGCAATGACGCGTCGGCGTGGCCTACCCCAGGACCCGTTGGTCTGCGAACGGATGCGCTTTGAAGTATCGATTAGTACGTGGTTCTAGATGAGACGTATTGTAAGATCACTGAAGAGGACGTGTCCGATAAATGGCACAGCGAGTTTAGACGGGAAGAAAACCGCAGGGGCTGTGCTAAGAAACGCTCACAACAATTTCGTAGCTCTCCCCTCGTTGAGCGCGACACATGTTTGCTTCGACGATTTTCGTTGAATCGGCCGTCCTCTCCGTACCCTGAAGACCCACCAATCTGAAAAAATGGGCTCTGTGAACCATGCGCCAGCCTCCCCTACATCTGGTACCGGGTCGTACTGCTGTATGGTAAGCACACAACGTTTCCCCCTTCCCACACGCCCATGGTTTTGTCCCTCGGAACCTCAGTACCCCTTTGCTTGAACGAAAAAATGCACCACCCGATGCCGGCACACCGTACAGGGAACACGGTTCAACGCGACCAAGGACCAGGCGGGCACCTACTACAGCACCAAGATCTGGCAGTTCTCCATGAAGTGCCCCTCGTGCAGCAACGTGATGGTCATCAAAACCGACCCCAAGAACACCGGCTACGAGTACGTGGAGGGCATCCGCAAGAAGGACATGGAGTTCGACCCAGAGGAGGCGGAGACGCAACGCGTGCAGGACAGCGAAGTCTCGAAGCAACTCGCAGGTATGTGTGTCTTTGTCATTAGCATCGATCGCGCTAACCGGCTGATCAATGACAATACGTCTCAAGTGTCCATATGTCGTACGCATTGGAAACGGTAGCCGGCCGACCATGAGACGGACAATCCGAGGCTCCCCGTGGCAGGGCGCAGGCGGAGGAGACGAAAAAAAATCAGGGTTCCGAGCACTTTGCAAGTGAAGACGATTCAGCACCAAATGAGAGTGGCGGTGATGCCAATTGACCATTCTCCCTTGTCAGACGTTTCTTCCGCTCCGCAAGGGGTAATGCTTGCTGCTTGACGCTCACCTGTGCGCGTCTTGCTTTGACCACGCTAACCTGTTTACCTCTGAACATACGGAAACCTTCGTGCTACAGTAGATGTCATGGACTTTGGTGTGTGAGCCATGCGCGTGGGCTGAACAGATGTGTTCTTGGTCTTGCCAGCACCCACCACGCTTGTAGATGGACTTAGAAGAGGTGCAACTCGTTGGCGTATGTGTGCAAAAACGCAGAACTTTTTCAGATCTGGCTCTTGCCCTTCGTGAATCCAATACTTGACCCCGATATACACCCGCGAGGGCCGCAATGGTTATCCGCATTTATTGTCGCGTTTCACAAGCATCCATGGAAGCCATTCAACTTTCATGGAAGCCGTACATATTGAAGCCATATGGACGCTTGTGGGTCTGTCTGCCGCCAGCTTCCATAGCGCTGCCATGCAAGTTGTCAACAACTTCCATGGGAGTTGATCATGGAAGCCGTGGGTATACACCGCTGGTTGCTTTCATGGATAACCCTAACCCTAACCCTAAGTCACCTTTTCAACTTCCACGATAGCACGACGAGCTTTCATGAAAGTCAGAACGTCCGTGGACGTTCGTCCCTCGATATAGCTAAGTCCCCGGCCATGGTCCAGGCACAACAATTTGTCCATTTTTTACACAGCACCAGGTGCACTCTTCTCGGTGTACCGTATGTAGAGTGGTTGTTCCAAACTCTTAAGAACACCGGCGAACGCCCAGTCTCCAGGTGCAGGTCGGTGTTGATCGAGTTGTTTGATTTTCCTTCGATGTCGCTGTATGCTTAATACGCGGATAAGCTTGATTGCTTTCGCGTTGGTTGGTGTTGTTCGCCGATTTCGAGTATCTATCTCAACAACGGATTTGAACAGATGTCGGCATTTGCTCTCAGCGTTGTTTTGGATGTGCTTCCGAAGTTGATGCAGTTCCCGATCAAAAACCGCGTTGTTCATACACGAGTTCCGACACAACGATTTTGCAGTGCAACAAACGATTACTGCCATCGATCCCCGAACGGTGTTCTCTTTGTTTTTCCGAGGAAAGCCTTCGTGATATATTCGACTTTTTGTGACAGCACGCATGAGAGGAAGATGAGGGCGGATCGGTGACCGCACACACGCGCGTCCGCACGCACACACTTCTGAGGTTGCCTATTTTAAAGAAAAAAATTAGCATCATGGGGCGGCCGAAAAAGGAGGTCCTCATTTGAACGGAATGCGGCCATCCAGCGCGTTTCATGCGCGCCAGTAGAGCCGCACCAGGTGTTCCTATGTAAATGCGGGGAATGCCAGAGGAAACTTCGTTGGTGATACACGGGGGTTATGGTGATGATATAAGGTTCCGCGGATCGTCTTTGCCAAGAATTGTGTCAGATTTTTACCCCCCTTAAAATCAACTGCAATCAACGACGTATGTAGCTCGACGAGGCGATCACGAATAGTGTTGCTTCACGTTTCTGAATTTCCTTTGATGTCAATGCGTAAAGCGTGAACGGGCAAATTGTTGTGCATGGACCATGTTCGCAGAGAGAGCACGCAAATGTACAGAAAGTAACTTCGCCATATGCGCTCGAAACCTCTACCAATTGAAACTACCATCGAAGTTCATGCTTCCAAGGAAGTGCTTTATTTACTCCCGTGGAAGTCAAAGTCAACCAGCTTCAATGGAATTCGATGCGATTTCCATGGAATAATTACCATCATGGAAGCTACGCATAATCATGAAAGTGGCAGATTTCATATTCAGCTAGAAGGGTTGACGAGGCCCGTATTCAAAACGGCTGCGCACGGTATATGGAATTGTGATGCCAGGCAGGGTAGAAAAAAAACTCGTGGGCCGAAAAAACAGCCAACCAATTGGAATGTCAGAACGGGTGGAGTGGTTTTCAGGAAACCGAAACTCCACCTTTGCCCTTTGAAAGTCTTCCCAGCTGTCGTTCTTAATCCCCCCTCCCGTACTCTGCAATTGCGTGTGCGCACGGGCTACGGCAACAGTCCGACCAAGATTTGAGGACAGTCTCCACCGTACAGCCGAAATACCGAGTAAACTGTGCAGACTTTTATTACGTAGACTGCTGTAAATAGTTTTTTGGGCAAAAAAAAGGAACGCGATTGCGTGTGCGCACGGGCTAGGGCAACAGTCCAAGTTTTGAGGACAGTCTTCACCGTATAGCCGAAATATCAAGTAAAATGAGTAGATTTTATTACGTAGACCGCTGTAAATAGTTTTTTGGGCAAAAAGAAGGAACGAGAGCTCCGATTTCAACCATTCTTTCGACTGTGTGCACCCCCGAGCCTTCCCGATGCATTACGTCGTTTGTGGGAGTGCGCTGGGTTGCCATGTTTCTATCTTCATTCTTGTTAAGTCTCACCCTAGCTTCTATCTGTCTGTTTGCCCCCGTTTGCGTCACTCTGTTTTGTCTGTCATTCGTCGTCCTCCGCCCCTGTCCGTTTCTCTGCCCAGTCGACCCGCTCTACCGGCTGGAGCACGAGCAGCGGGACAAACGTCGAGCGGCTTCGCGGAAGACCGTGCTCACGCGCCTGACGGAGCTGGCCGACGCGCACGCGCAGGACGACTACTCCTCCAACGCGCGCTTGCGGCAAACGATGCGCGCTCGAAAGAAGAAGGAGCGCGAGAGGGAGGAGGAAGCGACGGTGAGAATCGGTCAGACGGTCGCGACTTTAAAAAAAGGCAACACGGACGCAGCAACAGCAGTAGTCTGGCGAGCATGTGGTACCATGGAACACTCATGGCGATGGCCCACACGAAGAAGTGTGTCCGACGCTCCTCGGGTCTTGTCGTGTCGTCCCATGTCTGTTTTTTTTTGTTTTTTGCTGCCGAGGATGCCCGTCGTGAACTCCAGCCCTCGATCGCGTTTCGTTTTTCCGCGGCGCCATGCGATGCCCCTTTCCAGACCCACTGGTTCGTCATCGATGCAGGCCTTATGCCAGTATGTTGTAATCCCCTTCCTTGCCACAAGAATGATTTCTATATCCCCACCCCGACCTTGATCTGGTCCTTGATTTCCATGTAACTTCTTGCATGCAGGCGAAAGGGCTCGGGATACGCCTCGTGACCCCTAGCCCGGCCGACGCGGATGCCGCCCGGAGTGTCAAGTACCGCAGCCGGCACAAGGGCTTCAGGACTGGAGAGAAGGCCAAGATGGCGGCCATCACGGGCGAGTCCATCTTTGGGTCGGGCAGGGAGTCCTCCGAGCAAGCCCGGCGGAAAGCCGTGCTCGTTAAGGCCTCCAAGCTCGGCCTCAAGACCAAAGGCATGCGCTTGTTGCGGCCGGATCAGGGCAGCCGCTGCGGCGACGGCGAACGAGCAGCGACGCAGCGGGCGCCGTCGCGTTCTTCGGGTGCTTCTTCTTGCTCTCGAGGTTCGATAAGCGGGGCGTCCGCTTGTAGGCACTCCGAAGCACCGGACGGCAGCAGAAGCAGTAGAAGTAGCGACGGCAGCAGTATTCGGCGAGAATATGTAAAAAAGAGACGAAGACGTCCCGAAACAGCGGGAGCACAAGGAAGAGGAGATAGAGCCGAAGGTGGCTTTGTTGGTAGTGACGGAGCGCATGGCAGCGGGGTGGTGGACGGGGTTGGGGTGGTGCTTGTGGGTGAAGGCGAGAGGCTATCTAGCACTGAAGAGAGGTCAGTTGGCCGGGCAAGTAGACTAAAGGACGACGTGGGAGTTCTCCCACCGAAGAAGAAACGGCGGAAGCACGGGACGGCTGGTGGCAATGCCGGCAACGGTGGACTGGCGGCGATTGCAAGCTTGTATTGATTTTTTTGGGGGGGTGCGGGTGCACGCATCGTATGTGCAAGGGAGAAAGTTCCGGCGCCCTTGGGTTCTTCGCAAAAATGAAAAATCTATTTCTACCGCAACTGTAGTATCACCATTGAGCGTAGACAGACAGCTCCGCCGTGTAGCGCTCTGCTTCGTATGACATGACAGCTGTACCGCCCTTTGCGTAGCCGGGCTAATTGGTGCCTGAATTTTTTGCAGCCTTGAACGTGTGGAGATGGTTTGGTCATGCCGGGGGTGGGGGCCTACTCAACCGAGAAAAACTACTTACCTGCATCCAGTTGCGTTGGCATCTTTGTGTTGCGAGTTGGACGGGTGTATGCACGCACGCGGTGTTTGTCGGTGGATTCTGGACCTGTACCAAACAGGCTACTCATTCGTAGACACGCGTGCAGACCTGCATGTCTGTTTCGAGTGCTTTTCCACCTTGTGCCCTGCGTGTGGAATGATCGACGCGAGTGCCCGCGGTACCGTGTAGAATTGCCAAGCCGGGTTGTTTGCGTTTACGTGGACAGGCCTCTTCATGTTGTTGGTCACGCGGATAATCCTTCTTGGCTCGGTGCAAAATGGACAATAGGTAGGCCGAGGGGCGACTCGAGCAGAGTGTCGTGATCGCTCAGCATTTGATGGAATCGAAGAAGAAGAACGATACCTCACCTTCTGCCCGTCTTGATGGTATCCGGGTGGCAGAAGCCTGTAGTTGGCTGCCAAGATCGCTTTCTTTTTCCCGCTGACACGACGGACACGTGAACGATATTCATCTGCACCAAACCAATCGATTTGGTTCTCCCACCTTCGTCTGTAAAAGTTCAGGCTCTACCTCGATTGTTCTGTGCTTCAAGTCTACAACCAATCACTCACCCAACTCACCCAATTAACATGGCAATTCTTAGCCGTGTATGCAAGACATGCAGCGATACATGCCATCTTGTTGAAGGAAGTCTCAGTTGTTCCCAAACCACGTAACTCCCCTGCCTCTGCGCGCGCCAAGTGCAGCGGAAAGAACGACTACGACCGCATGTTGGCGGCTCTCCCTGGTACCAAAGGTAGCGCGCTCCCTGTCGCAAGAGGTGCCTCTGGGCAAGGCATGGACCCAACCATACGTTGGCCTGTTTCACACAGTGACCTTCTCCATCTGCAATGCTACTTAGAAACTGAATCCGACCGGTGGCTGCAGATATATCGTGAACAAGGGGGTTCCGCAGCATGGAAGCAGTAATCGTCTCGAACCTCCGTCCACACCGCTCCAATTGATCTCAAACTTTTTGCGTCGTGTCTGCACGGTCCATGCCGTTCTTCTAAGCTATTGGACACTCCCATCCGGTATCCTCCCGCAGAGATACGGTCAACAGAGGGGTTTCCGCAGCATCTAGGAGGAGTAAATGGCAATTGCCCCACTATGTCTCCCGTCACAATCGGCCCGCATCGTGTTGGCACGGCTCACAGCTATCATTCAAGCCGTCATTCACCCCAATCGGACCAGTGGGTGCAGAGAAATGCCCACACGCGGGGCTTCAGTGGATCAACGGTCGGTGAAGCAGATAAGCTTATCTGCTCCACCAGGCCAAACTCTATGTGAAGGGTGCCGTTTGCCCTACCAAGGCTTGCATTGTGTCGGCACGGCTCACAGCTCTCATTCAAGCCATTGGACACGCCAATCAGACCAGTGGGTGCATAGAAACGCCCACCCACGGGGCCTCAGTGGCTCAAGGGCCGGTGGAGCAGATAAGCTTAGCTGCTCCACCAGGCCAAACTCTATATAAACGCTGCCGTTTGCCCTACTAAGGCTTGTATTGCGTCGGCACGGCTCACAGGTATCATTCAAGCAACCGGACGCCCCGATCGGACCAGTGGGTGCATATAAACGCCCACCCACGGGGGCTCAGGGGCTCAAGGGCCGGTGGAGCAGATAAGCTCAACTGCTCCACCCGGCCAAACTCTATGTAAAGGGCGCTGTTTGTCTTACGTTCGGGTAAAGTTGGAACGTACGTGTCTGACTCGCTTCACGAAGCCGGCGACGGGGCCATTGGGGAAGCAGTTGGGTGAATACACTCGTTCGATACAAAAACCAAATTGATTTACTGGACTATCGAATTGCATTGCCGATCTAATTTAGTTATTCTGTTTCACTCTTTTCGTTTGTTCTCAGGGGAAGGCCAAACTAAGGCTCGGTGACTGGTCGGATGATCAATGCCCTTACTGGTAGGAGAAAAGGATAGACTTCGAGGACATGGACGACAACAACGAGCCCAGTTCGTACGCGTACGACACGGACAACATGTACAGTGTGCTGGAGACGGGCGAGGAGGACGACCCCGAGGAGCACACGAGCGCGGAGGATGACCCTCAGGAGCACGTGGGCGCGGAGGACAGACCCCTGGAGCACGACGAACCCCGGGGGCGCGCGGACAAGGAGGACGACCCCCAGGATCACTACAGGACGACCTCCAGGAGCACGTACAGGACGACCCCCAGGAGCACGCGAGCGCGGAGGTCGACTCCCACGAGCACGCGAGTGCGGAGGACGGTCCCCAAGATGACCCCCATGTTGACGAGGAGGACGAATGGTGCCCTGCATTTCCGCTGCACCAAAAACATCCGCTGAAGACTGTCCCGAGCGAAGTCGATGAGGTCAGTTGAATTGACCCTTGGTTGCCGTATGGGACAGAGGCTTGGGTAGAGATACCGTATCAAACACACACGGCAGAATAGTGCCGGTTTTGCACTGCAAATACCCCAACATGCACCTTCAACGTTGGGACTTGTGTTAGAGGGGTCCTTTCTTTTCGGAAGCTCCCTTTTGTGCTTTCCATTGCCCACACTCCCTTGAACAGTGGTTCTGCGACGAGCGCAGGGAGAAGAGAGGGGAGGCAGCGCCGGTGCAGCCGATAAACGTGGACGGACCGGGGTCGACCCAACCGCAGAAGCAGCCGATGAACGTGGATGGGCCGACGGAGTCAACCCAGCAGCAGCATCCGCAGCTGATGGACGCGAATGGGCCGACAGAGTCGACACAACCACAGCAGCAGCAAGAGCAGACAGTGGACGTGGACGGGCCGACGGAACGGGCTCCCGTGTCGACAGTAGCGAAGGCCAGCACGGCCAGCAAAAGGAAAGGGCGGACTGCATCGAATAGGGCAACCAAATCGGGCAAGACCGCGGCTAATTCGACGCCTGGGGGCGTGGCGGTTCCCCAGGTACGCAACAAACGGCGGCAGAAGGTGGTCTATTCGACGTAGTATGCTCGCGTGCTTGAACAGCATTGGGATTACACTGTTGCCGCATGTATGGAGAACAGCAGGGAGAAAGCCGACCGAAAAGCGGAAGAGTTCGAGGGCACGTGTCCCCGTGCGAAAAACGAGCCGCCCTACTCAATCGCATCGATCCCTCATTGCCAAGCTACTCACTGAAGGGTTGTGTGACGATGGCTCAGATAGTATCGAGATCTTGGACGGAGTGCTTTTCAAGCGTTCCGCCCTCGAGATACTCGAGCCCTAGACTACTAGAAGTACAACTGGGAGTACATATTCGATCCGCTGAGCATCGGGGTGGTTTTGGGGGAGACCACGGTTGAAATCGAGAACGAGTTGCGCGTGGTACAATCGTTCGATCATGGCAAGTACACCCTGGTGGATGGGACTGAAATCACTCAGTGGGGGCTCCTCCAAGACCGGAAAGACTGTTGGAAACTCCTTGAATTCTGGGGAAAAGATATTGTATTGTTGAGACCTTAGGTTGAGAGGCAGGTTAGCAGAGTGGAGTGGGCGAGGGTGGCGAGCACCGCAGCACCGCAGCACCATCCAAGTCGCTCGACCAAAACACAAAAGCACAAGGCAATACCGGACACAATAATATCGGAAAACAAAGACTCAACAGGGGCTAACGTACTTCACAACGTACCATGAATCCTCTGGCTGATGCACTATCCTGATGCACTATCCTCAAAGCACACACTCAGGGCAATGCACCATCCACAAAGAACATTCCTACAGAACGTTCCTCGCTGTTCTGATAATATGTGGCTACTCAGCGATCTGCAACGCCGACAGTCCCGCAATTCAAAATATCCAATCAAAGTGCTACGATAATTACGCTGTCAACACACACAGCAGCAACTATCAAGAACACCCTCCCTTGGAGCTGTTGTCTCGAACAGATGAAATACATGTATACATCAGAAAAACACAACAAAAAATAATACCCGACTCAAACCTCTACTTCACAGATCTCGAGCCTAGAGCAAAACTAGGGTTAAGGATTAGCCCCCCGCCCCCCAATGGGGCTGGGGACCAACATCCAGGACGGATGGTGGTGAGTGTCCGGGAGGAAGGAAAGAAGGAGAAGAGGTGGAGAGGATTTGTAGGGGCGGGAAGAAGGGACGGTGTTGGGAGAGGCAAGGAGGAATGGATGAAGAATTCCGGCACTCGACGAGCGCGCGGTCCCGTCGGGGGTGAAAGGGACATGCCACTCCGTAGTCTTGCCTGTCGGTAATCGACAAGCCGAAAAATGGAGGTATACATTGTGTACATAACGATGGAGAAGGCGGACGAGGAAGGTACGAATATAGGAAATTGCACCCCAAGTTCGAAGTCGGTGTGAAAATCCGCCGCAAGGAAGGAGTGCGAAGGGAACAAAAAACGGAGACGTCGACGTTTGCGTCGTGGGACGATCCTTCCTAATAACGCAGGTACTCACGAATGCCAGACGGGGAGGTAACATACCCATGGTGAAAGTCAAAGCGCAGGTCATAACTGCATATGACTCATGCGTGAAGTCAACACGGAGACTTATCAACAAGAAATTTGAAGGCCTGCTAAGAAGTTTTGAAGACGCAAACACTTGAGCGACGATGGCAAGCGCAACGAACGGCAAAATTTCACGAGAAGAACAATGCATGCAATACGTAAAAAGAAAAGGCCGGATGCTGACCTATGGCTCTCTCGGAATGAAGGGATTCCCAGAATTTGCAACAGGTTATCCACAAGTATCAAGGAGGTCGACGACGATCAATGAAACACATGTGGTGTTCGTGTGTGCATGAGCGGATGAGAATATTCCAACGGGACCGTAGGAAGTGGCTACGCAGATAGGAATTGATAGTCCCCTGGGTTGCTTTCATGGTTGATCCACGGGGCTCGGATCTACGGGAGTGCTTGCTGTGTCGCGGCACTCTCTCCCTCTCCCGCCGCGTCCTGATCGTGTCTGCTGTCCTAAATACAAGTGATGCCATCACCTTCAACACACATACATACATGGGTATACTAATACTCTAGAGTGAGTGTATCCCTCGAGAGAACCCGTGGTGGAGATAATGGCGCCGATGTTGCAGCAGAGACTGCCGACGTCACCGCTAGTACGCAGGGCAGAGTTGACAACCTGGAGAGCAAAGTTTCAGGCCTGACGGACGACGTACAGCAGCTGGCAGGGCCTTTCCGAGCCGCCCTCGGAAAGTTAAAGCAGGAGAGGGAGTCCGGCGGCGCGGGGGTGGGCGCTGTCGTTACGGGCGCTACGTCTGCCCGCGGTCTGCTAAAAGAGGGGCCGCACAACGACGTAATCACGCCGCCCGCACAGCACGGGGGAAGAAGCACCAGACCGGGAGCCNGCCATCACCTTCAACACACATACATACATGGGTATACTAATACTCTAGAGTGAGTGTATCCCTCGAGAGAACCCGTGGTGGAGATAATGGCGCCGATGTTGCAGCAGAGACTGCCGACGTCACCGCTAGTACGCAGGGCAGAGTTGACAACCTGGAGAGCAAAGTTTCAGGCCTGACGGACGACGTACAGCAGCTGGCAGGGCCTTTCCGAGCCGCCCTCGGAAAGTTAAAGCAGGAGAGGGAGTCCGGCGGCGCGGGGGTGGGCGCTGTCGTTACGGGCGCTACGTCTGCCCGCGGTCTGCTAAAAGAGGGGCCGCACAACGACGTAATCACGCCGCCCGCACAGCACGGGGGAAGAAGCACCAGACCGGGAGCCAGCCTGGTAGTGCCAAGGATCCCTGCTGGAGTGGACCCGGGCATAGGACCGGGCAGCGGGGACGTCAGGGGGTCATCATCCCAAGAGAAGCCTGCAGCGGTGGGCGCTTGCATAGACTACACGGGTGCAGAAGAGATCACCAGCAGAAGGTCGGTTGCGGAAGGCGAACCGTTGTGGGCATTTCAGGTCCCTGCTACCGGTGGGTTTGGTAGATTCCAGAACACCGAATACCTCTACAAGGTAGGTAGCGCTGGTGATGCAGCCGCCGCTCGAGGCACTGGCCTACGAGTCAGAGCAACGTACTCATCACTTCGAGAACAGCTGTGCGGCGCTGGAGGGGGTGCCGCAGACGGCACACCAAGTGTGTGTGTTGACCGCGGGAGAGTGCTTGCGTCTAGAGAGCTGGGGCAGCATGCATCCCCGCGACGTCGCCGGTGCGCCACAAAACGACCAGGTGAAGCTAGATGTAGCACGTGAGGCCTTGTAAGAAGTGGCGGGGGAAAGACACGATAGCCGCGCAGGTCACTGCGTGCGCACCATCCCCACACAGCAGCAGCAGCAGGAGATGGTGAAGATGACACCATTGCAGCAGCGTGGAAAGGTGCAGACACAGAAAACCGGCCGCAAGGCCGTGTGCCCATAGCCGCGACGGAAGGGGCGTGGGGGGGGAATATTCAAAGCATACGGCGAGATGGCCGTGTGCCCACTGCCGCGACGGAAGGGGCGTGGGGGGGCAATATTCAGAGAACACGGCGAGNGTGGCGGGGGAAAGACACGATAGCCGCGCAGGTCACTGCGTGCGCACCATCCCCACACAGCAGCAGCAGCAGGAGATGGTGAAGATGACACCATTGCAGCAGCGTGGAAAGGTGCAGACACAGAAAACCGGCCGCAAGGCCGTGTGCCCATAGCCGCGACGGAAGGGGCGTGGGGGGGGAATATTCAAAGCATACGGCGAGATGGCCGTGTGCCCACTGCCGCGACGGAAGGGGCGTGGGGGGGCAATATTCAGAGAACACGGCGAGATGGTCGTGTGCCCGTAGCCGCGACGGAAGGGGCGCGGGAGGGCAACAAGCAAAACAGCCCCGTGCCGCGCAGCAAGGAGCATGGGGGAGGGCATCATACTTGAACAATAATTGAGGCCCATAGCCGCGACGGAAGGGGCGTGGGGGGGAGGCCGTGTTCACAGAACACGGCGTAATGGCTGTGTGCCCACAGCCGCGACGGGAGGGGCGCGGGAGGGCAACAACCAAACAACGCGGCGGGGGGGCCGTGTGCTCGCAGCCGCGACGGGAGGGGCGCGGGAGGGCAACAACCAAACAACGCGGCGGGGGGGCCGTGTGCTCGCAGCCGCGACGGGAGGGGCGCGGGAGGGCAACAACCAAACAACGCGGCGGGGGGGCCGTGTGCTCGCAGCCGCGACGGGAGGGGCGCGGGAGGGCAACAATCAATGCAGCCCCATACCGCCTCGGGAGGGCGTGGGGGGAAGGCAAACATTAGCCCCGTAGCGCGTCGGACGGGGCGCGAGGGAAAAAAATACAAAAAAACAAAGGCCCCATGGCAGGTCGAACGGGGCCCGAGGGGGGAAAAACTAGGGCTCCATGGCGCGCCGGACGGGGCGCGAGGGAAAATAAATAAATAAACAAAGGCCCCATGGCAGGTCGAACGGGGCCCGAGGGGGGAAAAACTAGGGCTCCATGGCGCGCCGGACGGGGCGCGAGGGAAAATAAATAAATAAACAAAGGCCCCATGGCAGGTCGAACGGGGCCCGAGGGGGGAAAAACTAGGGCTCCATGGCGCGCCGGACGGGGCGCGAGGGAAAATAAATAAATAAACAAAGGCCCCATGGCAGGTCGAACGGGGCCCGAGGGGGGAAAAACTAGGGCCCCATGGCGCGTCGGACGGGGCGTGAGGGGGGGAAATAATCGAAGCAGCCCCGTGCCGCGCTGGAAGGGGCGTGAGGGGGAATCCCGCGGCACGTCGGAAGGGGCGTGGGGGGAGGGTACTTGCATCGTGGTACTAAAACGGGAACTCCTTTTCTGGCGAGGCTACAGGCCGGGCTGGGAGGGGAGCAACACGCATCACAGCAGTGCTGGATTGCCACTTCTTTCTTGACCGTATTTGGTGTTTGATGGTATTCGTAGCGAAGTTGGTAAATCCTCGTTANCCCCATGGCGCGTCGGACGGGGCGTGAGGGGGGGAAATAATCGAAGCAGCCCCGTGCCGCGCTGGAAGGGGCGTGAGGGGGAATCCCGCGGCACGTCGGAAGGGGCGTGGGGGGAGGGTACTTGCATCGTGGTACTAAAACGGGAACTCCTTTTCTGGCGAGGCTACAGGCCGGGCTGGGAGGGGAGCAACACGCATCACAGCAGTGCTGGATTGCCACTTCTTTCTTGACCGTATTTGGTGTTTGATGGTATTCGTAGCGAAGTTGGTAAATCCTCGTTAGTTGTCATGAGTGCACTTTGGTTGAAGAGCCAGGGAGGGTGTTCAGTATTTCTCGAAGGCGTTCGCGTCCACATGTTCAGTATTTCCTGGCAGTCATTCGGTTGAGACCCTCATTGATTGCGGCTAGGTCGTGCAGTTCTCTAGGTTGCGAAATGTGCAGCAATATGGGATACTGTTGGAACCGCTGAAGGAAAGTATGAGGAACAATTACGACACCAGTGTTGTACGTCCACGAGAATAGAGGATTGTCGAAAAATGCATACCGGTAGTCGGCGTCTGGTCGATAAGAAAGTCGAAGGTGGGCATGGTGAAGGTCGACCCGTAAGGCATCGTTCGGTGTAAAATTAAATATAGACTATATGAGAAAGAGGACTGCGTAAAGATCCAGCGGTTTTCGCAGTGGCAAAGAAAAATGCAACCATGTCGCAAAAAATTAAAAAAAAAATACAACACCGCATCTCTGTTGTTGCAGGGAGGTTTGCTTCCACAACCAACCCGGTAACTCAACCTGTTGGGCGGTACCACAGCTGTAGTACGCTGGTTGGCGTATGTGGTAGAGGCTTGGTAGAGAGAACAAAATGAGTGATTTATTATCCACACACAGACGCCTGGACTGTCTGCACCTGACGGTTACAGAAAAACAGAACGCCTTCACAATACCGTATCAAACTCATACAGCAGAATAGAGTCGGTCTTGCACAGCAAACACCCCAACACAACCCACTCTTGTATTTCGGCCTCCAAGTCTCCAATCGACGCAAGCACCGGTAGGCGAGTGCGTGGAAGATGCCGTGACAGCACAACTCCATTCTCCTACGACATCTATGTACAGCAGTAGTACTGCTGTCGTTGTAGCACCATCTCCGAGGGGTCCTGAGCGGTAACGACAACATGGCCAGAGCTCTGCGTGTACTTGTCGTCGACACATGTGGCAGCCGCACGATTCACGCATTGTAGTATGGTCCGCCGTGGCAGGAAGTATCCCATCCAGTTAGGTCGTTGCCACAGTACGCAGACGTCGTCCGGCGTCTATTAGTCCATACTGCTGTAGCAAAAACACAGCAGTTATCGAGCTACGTACGCATGCAATTTTTTGCTGTGGTTGCAGGCAGACTTTTGCCTCCACAACCCGAGAATCCCACTGCTGTATCTCGACCTACAAGACTCCAATCAACAAACCAGCACTGGCAGAGGTGCGTGGAAGATGCCGTGACAGCACAACTAAGTCGACACAGTCGGCGTCTGGTCCATACCGCTGTAGAAATACAACAATCGAGCCGTTTGTTTATTTTTTTCTTCCATACTAATAACAAGAAATGTATCACGTCACGACGACCATCCTGTGAGTCTGTAAGCATGCTGTCCTTCGCTTGAGACATGACTGATTTCCAACACTCCCTCCTCCGTCGAATTCCTAAGAAAATGGTGCCGCACGTCAACGTGCTTGCTGTTACAGGAGCTAAGGGGATTCTGAGATAGTGCAATCGCACTTTCGTTGTCCTCGCGTACCTGGATCTTACCAAGCTTTTCACTATATAGTCTATAGCCTCAAGCACTCGAGCATTCCGTTGACAGACAAAGCCTCTTTTACACAACATCGCAACATGCTCTGCTTCAGTTGTTGAAAGTGTGACACATTTCTGCGTCCGAACCCAAGCAACAAGACAGTCCACTACAAGAACTAGTGCTCCCGAAACTGATCTACGGTCAGTGGCCTTGCTAGCGAAGTCAGCGTCTACATACACCAACGTGCCTAGACGTCTACCATAGCGTCCTGCTTGTACTTCAAAGTAAGATGTGCCGTCTCCAGAAGACAATATAGAATCTTCTGGGCCGGCTTCCAGTGGCTTTTCTCTGGCTCGTGAGAGTGTCTCGCCACCGCCCGCACAGCATTTGAGGTGTCGGGCCTCGTCTGGTGGGCGACCCACATCAGGCTCCCCACCACCTCCCGGAACGGCACATCCCCTGCCTTCTCCTCCTCCATCACGGACGTGTATTCACTAGCAGGGGAAGCAGGGATCAAGCTGGTGCGACAACATTGAATCTCTCGAGAGCACTCCTGACGCAACTCTCTTGAGACATCTCAATCGTGCCAGCCTCGCGGTCGCGACTAAATGCGCGACCAAGAAAGAACTTGACCTCGCCCAAACTCTTCGTGTTAAAAGAGTCACCTAGCGCTTGCACAACTAGCTTGGCATGCCTCTCAATTCCTCCATAAAGAATGTCATCCTGAATCGCGATCATACCCATCAACTCGGTTCTCATCATGAAACGCAGAACACAGGGAGGGGTCAGATAGATTGTTCGACTAGACTAACTAGTCCTCTTCAGGTCCGACAGAAGTCTCTTGTGAAATGTTCTACATGCCTGCCTCAGTCCATCCAAACTTTTGTCTAAACGGACGACCTTCACTGACATCGACTTGTAGCCAGGAGGCAACTTCATGAACACCTCGTGATCCAATTCCGACTGAACAAGCGCTTGCTCAATGTCAAAGTGGAGTAATTCCAAGTTGTACCTGCACGCCAATGCTACCAACAAACGAATCGATGCAGCATTTACAGTAGGCGAGAAAGTCTCAAGATAATTCACACCTTCCGCTTGAAGCCCTTCGCTACAAGCCTAGCCTTGGCCTTCACTGTCTTGCCATTTCATCTGCTTTCCATTTGTAGACCCATCTAGCATCTATCGCGTTACAGCCTATTGGAGCCTTTACTGCCAACGCGAACGTTCCTGCTCTTTACGAGCCTTCAAATTCTGCAGACATGGCCTTATCCCAAATCGTGGATTACTTTGATTGGCGAGCTTTTTGATAGCTACCCGGTTCTGACTCTACGTCCTGAGTGAGCACTTTCGGCAGTTCCATAGTATCAGACGCTCTCTGCTCCACTATGAGTACTTCTACAACTTCAGATGCGGAGATGGGTCCTTGAGTGGCCATGAGGCCGGATACGTTCTGCTGATTCACTGCCCGAGTTTGCGCACGGGTTCTGCCTTCTCGTACCTCAACATTCTCATTCATAACAGTGTTGTAACTATATAATAGCAAGCTCATGCCGCTCACGACGATTGGATGGTACGTGCGTAGCAGGGGGGAGTGTCTCCGATTCTACCACCTGCCCTCCCGGCTCAACCAACTCTTGCTGACCCCCCGACTCTACGTCCTGCCTTCCCGGACCCGCCGATTCTGCCTCCCCTGTCTCCGCCCCCCCCTGCCTTCCTTCATCGGTGAACTCGTCTGCTGGAGAAGACACAGGGGGAGCTGCGCTGCTAGGGGAATTAATCGCGGGCGAAGAGGGCACAGAGGGGGGTTGACCTACACTGCCTGCATCAACACTGCCAACCTCATCGATTGCTCCACCACAGACCGCTACATTACGTCGCAAAATATTGTGGGGAACTCCTCTCCCTAAAAGTGGCCATACCCCAGCTTCAATATCGTCGTCACGTTCCTCCCCTCCCTCCTCTGCGACCTCTATCGGCAAGAGAGACGGTTGCGGTGGAGGGAATTGTGACGGCAATGCCTCCCATGCCACATCCCTCGTTTCTTGGAATAGTTCCAGCCCTCGTATGTACTCTATGACAGTCACGCGGGTGGTCTCTTGAAGGACCGACATAAACACAAGCCTCGCCCTTCGGTAGCAGCTTAGACGGTCGCTGCCACCTACAGTATGTCGGTTTCAAATTTTTGTGACCACGGACCGAGTCTTTGCTAGATTTTGGGATTATTAGCACCTGACACGAGTTTCATGTGAAGAAAAACAACAACAACAACAACAACAACAACAACAACAACTATCCACAAAGAACACACTCGGGGCAATGCACCATCCACGAAGAACATTCCTACAGAACGTTCCTCGCTGTTCTGGTAGTACACCGTCTATGACACAAGACATACCCCCTGGACCAATTTTCAAAGCTCGATTACTCCACCATGAAGAGGATGCATACACGAAACGATACATTTTTGGAAAGCTCTTGAGACGGTTCCAACGCCGCCGTTTTCGGCGTCGTGACTTTTTCTGTTGTTGAGGAATCGAGATTTGAAAATCGGTCTAGTGTGTGTTATCTCGTGTCATTTACGGTATTTATATATCTTATTTTTTTTCTCCCATCATTGTACTCTATCGTCTGCCCCTCTGGCCCCTATCCTCACTTCTAAAGCCGGTCGTCCCGGTGGTGTAGTAGTATCCTCGTACAACCGCTAGTCGCAGAGGTCGTGAGTTCGAATCCCCATGCAGTGAACAATCCACAAAATTTGCCAGTGAAAGCGAAATATAGCTGAAAAGCTCTCGTGAGTACCAAACTTCGACGTTAGCACCATTGTCGAGGGAAAGGGACGGCTGGACCCTTCTCGCCATAAAAAAAAATTCAGCACGCACCGTAGGAGGAAGGTGGGGCATGAAAACAAATAAAAAGAAGAACAACGCCCTGGTGTTCACCCCCTCCTGTGTGACCCTGGATGGTTGTAGTTGTACGAAAAAATACACTCGAAAGTGTAGTACTCTACTACGCTGAAAAGTGTGGTACACGTTTCACAGCGAAAAATGGGAGACTGTCACCATAATAAATACGACGAAAACACAAAACACACAAGCTAGACGACCCAACCGGGGTCACATAGGAGGGGGGGGTTGGACCCCCTCCTGCGGTTCCTGCCTGTGATATTTTTATCGCGAGAAGGGTACATACAGCAATCTCCCTCGCGACTTATGAAGTCGATCAAGTTAACAACGCGCTTTGCAGCGCGACGCTTCCAACGGAGACCAGAAATAATAAGTGAGAAAAATTTCACTCTGTCGGGACTCGAACCCATGACCTGGCCCTCAGTAGGCTGCGAGGTTACCCACTAGGACCACCGGGGCGACCGGGGTTATGTGGCTAGACTACTCAGCGATCTGCAACGCCGACAGTCCCGCACTTCAAACTATCCAATCAAAGTGTTCTACGTTACTCTGTCGACAGACACAGCAGCAACAATCACGAAGAAAGACGGCGGTGTGACGTTGGAAGTCGATCAAAGGCGGTTCGTTCTCCACCTGGTCGCGACGCACGTAAACATGATGGCTCATGTCGTGCCGCTTTTGAAACAGAAAAAGAGCAAAGGTGTGACAACGAATATGCTGTGAAACCCAACCGAGGCTCTTAAGGCAGAGGCAAACAAAGAACGGAAGGTGGGGGGGGGTGTATTCATAGTCGTGCATGCCGTAGTCGTTGGACCATTGACCTCGCATCCCTATGAGGTATTCGGCGAGTCGTATGAACGGAAGGTGGAGCTGAAACAAATCATCAAGCGGATGGACACTCTGCGGGACCTGACACTGGGAATCTTCACAAAAGCCGCTGTGAAGGACACTCTACCTGCAAGTTTCTGGGCTAGAGATAGAAACAAGAACGAGTTGCACGAGTTCGCGGAAAAGGCTGGATCACTGCGACAGATTAGTTTTCTGGGCGGTCTTGAACGTGTCGAACCCTCCCACAGATTGTCCGGCAAATCGTTCAGCGGAGACGTTGTGACAGGGCCTCACTCCGAAGCACCCGACCCACGCCGTGAACGCATGTCCTGGCATGCGAAGCTGAGGGGCATCATCGTGCAATGACATGTGCATATCGATTGGGCCGCTCGGCTAACCTCTTCAAAGCATTTCCCCCGCTATCGAGGCAGGAGAAGCTGTTGGAACGTCACCACAGCCACTGGAACGTCCACCTGAAGTACACTTTGGTAACCTTGATCTGCTGGCAGAAGATGAAACAAGTGCTACCGATGCTGACCTTGTGGGAGAGAAATCGCAAGCGCGACGGTTTGCTGTGAAGCGGTGCCGGATTTTCAACCCCAACTCCGCACCAGTGACGGCGGTTGGGTGTGGGACTCGGGGGACGCTGGCAAGTATGAGAGTCTTCAGCTGGACTCGCTGGACACGAAATACTTCAGCCACTCGCGTATTGGCACGGTGATCTTCGAAAAATTGATAGGGAAAATTTCATGTGGAGAAGCGACGATTAAGACTATTGGAGCCTCAGAGGACATGGTTCAGAACGCGAGGAACCTGCGAGATAAAGCAGCTGCACACAAGAGTGGGGCAGTAGGAGCTTCCATCAAAGAGCGCAGGCAGATGGTCGTTTTAGTGGATCAAAACACCAGAGGAGCGGGAGAAAGCCATGGATATGTTCATGGCAGCTATGGACAAGAACGGGTACCGCCGCCTGATGGACGCCGTCAAGAAGCATGACCCCGACTTCGTCGAGTGGGGGAAGGAACGTCTCGCGAAGGCGAGAAATAGTGGGCCAAGCCCTCTACCGGGTCGGGACGATGTAATCGAAAGGCCCGACGACGGTCGCTCTGAAGACCACCTGTACGGTAGCACCAGCGACGAGATTGAGCACGGACAGCAAAGGGCTAGGGAACTCATGGCGAATCTGGAAAAGGATTGTTTCACCTGTGAAGATATCTCCATTTTCAGCGTGTCTCTGGCACTGGCCTCCCTGTTCGGAGCAGCCTGTCTTCGCACCTAGACTTTTTCTGGATGGTGGCCAGTAAAATGTACTACGAATTAATCAAAGGAGAAGACGCTAACGATGCCAAGCATGGGAGGAGCATGATTCTGCTACCGGATGAATCAAAGCAGACGTCGGACGCCGAGAAAAAGGCCGCGAGGGCTTGTATGGAACACAAAATAGAGGGTGCGGAGGTCGTGGAGTGGTGGGTAGTGATGGCCCTGGTTGGGCGACCGTTTCTCAAGAAACACAACGACGGGCATTTGGACACACGTTTCGGTCCACTGGGAACGGATGAAGAGGTTTTGAGCAAAGACGTGTTTGGTGTCGTGGTGGACTCGATCGGAAAGGCGTTTTCGCCACGGGGAATGCGGACATCAACGAATTCGGACCGTGCAACAGTCGCTGGCCACCGATCATATGCTAGGACTGGGGATCCCGCAGAACTCCTGTGCTAAGAGTGATATATGCAGTGTGGTACCATTACCAGCTGTATATATCTCGTTGTGTCTTTTGTTCTCTCGAATTGACTCCGGGGGATACGGGATGGGAACGGGGATGTCGCGCGCCCAGCGGCGGATGGAAGAGGTGATCTCGGACCAGCGGGTGAACGCTTGGAGCTCGGTGAACAGCCGCATGTGGTGGGTGGTGATGGGATGTTTTCCGCCGAAGTTAGAGAAGCCGAGCCTGCAAGGGTTAATGCATGATAGTATTGAGGTCACGGACGAGGTAGTCGGCATGCTCTTGAACTTCCGTGGCTTTGACCCTGCTGCATTCGCGCCCCGGGGGGCGGGTGGCGAACGTTTCCCCATCGCAACGCATTTCGGCCTCATGGCGGGGGTTTTTATCACCATCGCCCGCCGGGGGATCGCCGACGAACCGAGGTTGGCGGCGGCATCGAAAGCGCAAGTGGATCGTGTCGAAGCCTCGTTCCAGGCGGCCATCGCCGACGTGGAGCGGCACACTCGGGAGAACAAGTGCCGCACAACCGTGACATCTTTTTGACGTTCATCGTCAAAGATATGGAATTTTACACGCGCGACGTACAGATGTTCGCGAACGAGATGCAGCGGCGCTTCGTTCTCCCTCCGCCATCGGACGCTATCCCGCCCCCCCCCTTCCCGGCTTTCCCAAACCTCGCGGCGTATCTCCGGTCGGGAGGGCTGATCAATTCTGCTGTGCAAGGCAAGGCCGGCCGTTCGTCGGCCGCCGCAGCGGGTGCCGGGGGGAAGGGCAGCAAGGCCAAGGACCAGGGGCCGTGCTACCAGTTCCAGAGAGACGGTACATGTCGGTGGGGGAAAGACTGCAAGTTCGCGCATGTGGCGCCACGGAAGGCCGACGGAAAGGGAGGAAAAAGGGGGGACATGACTGGCGGCGGCGCCGAGGAGGGCGGCTCCAAAGGTAGCCCCTCCACCGTTGCCGACACCAACGCCCCTGCCGCCGCCGCCCCAGCGAAGCGGACCAAGGTGGGAATGGCCGGGACGAAGACTCGCAGCAGTGCGAAGGGCGGTGCCGGCGGCGGCGCGAAGGACGATGATGAGGAATAGGGGCGCGGACCCTGCCCCCCGGGGGGGGGAAGGGCCGTCTTTCGATGTCGCCGGCGGCGTGGTCTCGGGTCCGAGCACGCACCTCCTACGACCAGGGGCGGCTACTGCGTTGACCCGAGGTGGGGTTGGTATTTTAGATGGCAATGATGTTAGGCGTATTGTTTCCATGGTACATGCTATGTCTCAGACCGTCGCGCAAGGCACACCACGTGCAACCGTACTTGCTCAGATCGCGGTGAAGTGTTTTCGGTTTTTGTCTCGGCATGGGGGCAGCTTTGAATGCATGAAAGCCATCGAAAACGGCATCGGGGTGCCGCGGGTACGGCCTGAATTTATTCGGTTTTGGTTTGGACGCTTGAAGGGTTTTCCTCACACAGAGACTGTCGCTGCTATCGTGGAACGTGGCGCCGTAGTGCCCGTGTGTGGGTCTGCCGAAATCACAGCAGCGCTATCGTATGGTAACCACCGGAGTGTCGTCCCACGTTCTGACACTATTCTCCAGAAAGTGTTTGATGACGTGGGGTTCGGGCGGGCGTTCGTGTTTCCAAAGACAGGGGCAGAATCGATCCCGGGGTTGCGGTTGTCGCCGCTAGGTGTAGTCGTGTCGCCTGAGAAAATTCGGATTATCCATGACTTGACGTTTGAATGCTCACCCGTGTCGCGTCGTGTCAATGCCGACACGGATTCAGAGGCGGCGCCGAAAGTCGAGTTAGGTCACGTGTTGCGGGACATCGTGTGGCGCATTTTATGGTTGCGGAGGACGTACGGACCATCGGCTCGGATTGTGTTAGGCAAAACTGACGTGACGGACGCGTTTCGACAGGTTGCGGTTCAATGGTCGGGAGCTACCGTGTTTGGCTACTCAGTTGGGGACCTTGTCGTGGTAGATCGGCGCTTGGTGTTTGGGTGGCGCAATTCGCTTGGCAATTTTGTGTCATGACTGCCGCGTTGGAGCACTCTCACAATCACACGTCTGTGGATAATGCAGTGGTCACTGAGCTTGGCCGGACGGCTACGAACCATGTTGAGGTTCCGTTACCTAGCGAACGAGAGACGCCACCCCCATTCCCCCCTGGGTGTCGCATCCCCCCCGGTTCGGGGGGCGGTCGTTCTGACTCGTTTTCGGTGCGGTTCTATGTCGACGATGGTATTCTTGTGGAAGTGATGTGAAGCCCGACTGGGGACCGGTGTAAAGTAGCTTTCGCGTCGTGTGCATCGGACCACTTCCGGGTGTTTGGGGCGCGGGGGTCAAGGGACCCTCCCTTGTTGTCTACGCGTAAACTTTCCTCGTGGCGCACAAGGTTGTGTGTGCTAGGGTGGGACATTGATACGGTGGCTATGACCATTTCGGTTCCCACAGACAAGCTGGAACGCCTACGGGCGACAATCCGCAAGTGGCCTCCCACGCGCTGCTTTGCCTCTGAGTCCGAGTTGCGGGGGGTGATTGGTTCGTTATTGCATATCTGTGAGGTCGTGCGGCCTGGTAAATACTTTGTTCGCCGCATGCTCAACCAGTTGGAGCTACCGCCGGTGCAATTGACCACCCCGGGGGCGACACGGAAACGAATCGGTCCCGAGTTTCATGCTGACATGCAGTTTTGGCGTCTGTTGGTCGAAGGGGGCCTGGGGTCGCCGTCGCAGTTGTTAACAGCCCCACTTGTGTGTTTTTTTCGATCAACCATATTCGTGTCTTTTGTGGTCGGACGCATGTGGAGATGCGATGGGAGGGTACTTCTTGCATGCCGAATTCCAGTCGGGAGTGTGGTGGCGTTTTGACTCTAGTCAGGAAGTACGGGAGAGGTTTCGCCAGCAGGTCCAGGGGCGCGACGATCTGAGCGTCAACATAATCGAACTCCTCGCGATGGTAGTTGGCGCCTGGGTGTTCATTGTACAATCGGACATGAGGCCAGAGTACGCCCGCAATAGCATCCGTATGATGGGAGACAATTCGTCGAGTGTCGCGTGGGTGAACACGTGTCGGGGGGGGAGCGAGCTCCGATCGGGGGCACTCATGCGTATGCTAGGATGTTTGGAGATGGGCAGCGGATGTTGTTTTGAGGCGGCTCATGTTCGGGGGGTCGATAACACGATTGCAGATGGTATTTCACAATGGGAGCCGGCGACCAGTGACGCTCGTCTTCGCCTGTCCCGTCCCCAATGTCGCCTGGTGCCAACAGGTCTTGAGCCCGGAGGTCGCCGATCTTTGTACCGGCGTCTTAGCGGCGAGTACGTCCGATAGTCAGTTGCGCAGTCGTCTCGAAGAACTTACCTGTCGGGTTGGCGGGCNCAATGGGAGCCGGCGACCAGTGACGCTCGTCTTCGCCTGTCCCGTCCCCAATGTCGCCTGGTGCCAACAGGTCTTGAGCCCGGAGGTCGCCGATCTTTGTACCGGCGTCTTAGCGGCGAGTACGTCCGATAGTCAGTTGCGCAGTCGTCTCGAAGAACTTACCTGTCGGGTTGGCGGGCTTGGTGTGCTTTTCGCCGCATGGTTGGCGAGTCGGAGTACCTCTCGGGGGACGCGGAGGGGGCTGGGCTGGAACAAGCACTTTTGGAGTTTGTGGCGTGGTGTTGTGCAGATAAGGGTAATGTTGCACCAACCATATCCGGCAAGCTCGCCGCGGTACAGTACTTTCGTCGAGTTGACAAGCAGCTTGAGTTGCCTGCCGGTGCGCCTCTTATCAAACGGAGTTTGTTGGGTGTCGCACGTGTTCACGTTCGCGCGGGTGCAAAGAGTCGGAGTCGGGTTCCCGTCTCGTGGGAGACATTGTTGGAAGGACAGCAGTTGACGGCGTCGTGGGGTACAGGTGGCCGCGTGTTGTGGCTGTGTTTGGCGTTGTCGTAATCCCTGGTGGCGCGTTCGGACGAGGTTTTTGCCACAACTGTCGGGGCAATGCCACCAGGTGCATTGTTTGCGGCGTAGTGACGTCGAATTCTTTGATGGGGAGGACGTTCTAGCCCAGTTGCACTGGCACCAGGCCACAGGAGTTCGGGTTCGGTTTCGCGGCCACGAGGGGGAACAGTCGGAGAAGGGGGCGTGCGTTACACGAGTGCGCGAAGTAGCACGAGGCGCGAGTTCTCAGATTGGAGCCGGTGGCGGTGCCGTGGCGGTGTTGGTGGAATTGATGGCGTGCCATCTCGCGTTACCTGAGGACGCTCCTCTGTGTTCGTTTCGCTGTAGGAGGAGCAAGACGATTACGGTTGGGGATATTCCAAATCTCTTAGCGCCCTTCGCCAGATTGTGGAGAAGACAGGTGGCGACCCGAAACAGGTTGGCCTGCATTCGTTGAGAATCGGGGCCGCCACCACGTTGGCAGCAGGAGGAGACCTACCGGACAGAATTATACGGAGAGAGGGTAGATGGAAGGAAGGCTCGGGTACGTTCAAAATATATACTAGGAATAATATGGTGGACGTAGACACGGTATCCCGTAAACTAACGAAGAGGAAGAAGACTGAGCAGAAGAAGGGTTAGCATACACGAAGGTACGGGCAAGGGGACAGAATGCCATCCCACTAAACGTCGATGTTGGTGGATGTCAATGGTATGGAGTACCATTGGGGGGTCTCGGTGTACTGAGACGGCATTTTGTTTGGACCTGCCAGTTGACATGGAAGGAGAACTTGGACTCTGGAGGAGAGAGGGAAGCGACTATTGTCGTCCCCTCGTTATTGGCCAGAGAATTACCTTCCAGACTTCGTGGAAAATAATAATAAAATTGACACTTCGGAAAAATACAATATAGCGAGTATTTCAGATGGATCTAATCTGAGGGGGGAGGAGTCTGAAATTGGTGTTTATTGGAGTTGATGAGAAGTGAGAATTTATTGTTATGTGCCAAAGAGGATGTCTGCGTGCGTATAGAAGAGGAGGCATGCGCACCGAGAGAAGGCAGCTGCTCGCAGGCCATTCTGTTTGCGCCCGATCACGTTGAAGCATCATCAATGCTGGAGCNGGGGGGGGGGGGGGGGGGGGGGGGGGGGGGGGGGGGGGGGGGGGGGGGGGGGGGGGGGGGGGGGGGGGGGGGGGGGGGGGGGGGGGGGGGGGGGGGGCGATGACTAGGGTATGTATTCCGGGAGGATACATATATATAGAAGGGACATGTCGATTGATGATTGCTATTATTGCACGGGGAACTGGGGTATGAGGGTCTGATTGGGGAGGTGGATGTCAATGAATGGTATGGAGTACCATTGGACGACAACACTAGCTCCCCGGAACAGAACGTCTTCACAGGTAGTAGCTGGCAGTGTTGTCCACTCGTACGTTTAGCAGTCCCTGTGCTCCAGCACTGATGATGCTTCAACGTGATCGGGCGCAAACAGAATGGCCTGCGAGCAGCTGCCTTCTCTCGGTGCGCATGCCTCCTCTTCTATACGCACGCAGACATCCTCTTTGGCACACAACAATACATACTCACTTCTCATCAACTCCAATACAGTCGAGGGACCCTTTTAGTGCCGGTTGAATAGTGCCAGATGCCCGGTATAGTGCCGGTAAAATCTCTGCACACAGGCGGAGCTCTCAATAGTGCCAGACCGGCACTAATTAAAGCATGCCCGATATAGTGCCGGTTCGGCACTGCTGTCACCCCCAATAGTGCCGGTACTCCGCACGCGCGAAACACACACACGCACAACCGCATTGCGCATTTTTCGAGTTTTGGCCTCCTTCCAGGGACCTTGATTTTTACCCGCTGGCACTGACGCCTTTTAATTTGTCAGCCGGTTAGCGCGGTCGATCCTAATAATAAAAACACACGCACAACCCAGGGCAGAAAACATAGACTCCACACACAGAAATAGGGTACACGTGCTGCTGCAGACCCGAACAGCTCTACACAGGGGCGTACCATGCCCTGTGCGGAAGGTGAACTGTGCCAACTACAGGACACCACGCCGCAAGACCCTCATGGTCACGGCTGCCAGGGAGGATGTGGCGGGCGACTGCACGGCATTTGCGGCAGTGTGGTTGATGTAGGCAACGAGAATCACCGCATCTGCAGCGCGTGCGTCGCCAAAGCCGGCAAGCGCAAAGTGTCAGCAGCAGACAGCACTGGGAAGGCACAATCTAAACGTCCGAAGGCCACGAATGGGGGGAGTAACAAGTCTCAGCCTCGTGCGCGGCTAGATTTCAGCGCCAAGTGTGAGATGCCGAAGCTGATGGATCAGAAGGTGACTCATGAGCAGCTAGCAGATCGCTTCAAGTGCTCGGAACGGTTGGTCCGGGATGTGAAGAA
>CACKRE030002793.1:355021-366180 GCA_902602495.3 Ectocarpus sp. CCAP 1310/34 | reverse complement strand
AAAAAATCGAAGGACAACGTACACCAGTACCAGGTACTACAGCAGTGCAGTATGCACCAGCGCATTAGTGTAGGGTAGGCACCGCACCAAAGAGGCAGCAGAGGTGGCAGGCAGCCAGCAAAGGAAAAAACAAAACAACAAGGAGCTCGAGGTATCGTCCAAGATCATCGTAGAGAGGGCATGGAGAACAAGAAAGAAAGAAAGAAAAGCACAAAGAGAGGTCGGAGGCAATATTAAGAACATACAGCTTACGGCAGGGAAAAGTGACCCTGGATGGTTGTAGTTGTACGAAAAAAATACACTGAAAAGTGTAGTACTCTACATACGCTGAAAAGTGTAGTGCACGTCTCACCACGAAAAATGGGGGGACTGTCGCCGTAATAAATAGGACGAAAACAGACACACCCTGAAATGGTGACAATCTATCCGCCGGGTATAGCCGTTTCTCCCGTTTCTGGTTACTCCTCTCAAAATAATTTAGGAGGCATTCCACGGACCCCCTTCTCGCCGCAGACTGCCGCAGACCACACTGGCTACTCTTTGCCGTCTGCTCCTCCCCCACAGCCCATGGCACAGGCAAGAGGAACTTTTCCAGAACAACTCACCAGGAGCGAAACAGCAGCCGATGAAGGGAGCATCTGCTCTTTCATCGTTTGATTGGTGCGACATTTGTGCTTCCATAAGCGGCACGAGCACGCCTTCACCCAACCAACAAGCCGTCTCCCGACACACACGCTCGTAGCGTGATATTCTCCGGCAAGCCGAGGACGAGCAGTGGGGATCCTTCACCTGTCACACCTTACTCTCTCCCTTTCTTGGTGAGTCGCATCCCTGCGCAGGTTTCCAGAAGTGTCGCGTTGCTGGAGAACTGAGCTCATTTCCTCGAGCAACTCCTCACGGACTGGGGCGTGGTTCCAGGATTTGTGCCCGCCGGCGGCCGCTGTCACCCTTTTTTTTGTACCGAACGTCCAAATATGGGGACATTTTGGGGACACTGCACTGAAAAGTCTGTTTGCCGCACTGTAGCCATCTGCTGTGTGAAACTTGCATGCGGAACCTAGGTCTACCATGCTTGTGTGAAGTTGTTCGCTGTTTGGTATGCTGGTGCGTGATGCCGGTGTGTCGCTCCTCGGCCTCTGACATGCTGTAAACATTTATTTCCCGAGCCGCGTGTCCCCTCTTCGTCAAAGTCTGCATCGTAGGCTTATAGGCCCATTATGCTTTTTTTTTTTCTTATTTTATGCTCCTGAAACAAGTCAAATATGCCCACGATTATGCGGTTTTTTTGCAAATATGCCCTGACCTATGCTCTAGCTATGCTTTTTTTTCTGGTGGTCATGTGCCTCAATTCGATACTTCATGCTCGCTATCCTGCTTGTTTTAGGTAGTTATGCCTCGCCCAATCTTCTCTTCGAAGCCGGAGGTGTTCTGTTGTTGTCTTTTGCTGGGTACATTGGCTGAAATTGACTGTTTTTCCTCCAAAAAAATGGGCAAACGGCAAGAGCGGCCGTTAGCTTGCAATACACTATTAGACCTGTGAATGCTCTTCATCATCCTCATCATCATGCTCTTCGTTTCGAATGTCGAAAACTCTCGACTCCTGACGTTTAAGTGGCAAACAGCACACTTTGACGCCCTCTTTCGAAAGCTTCTCCCCAATACAAAAGCAGATACACGAGCTGCGCTCACCTAAAAACTAAACAGGGAGAGACAAAAACAGTCGAGCCACCGAAGGGAAGAAGCGGCGCTACATAAGCAGCTGCAGGCAAAGTCAGCAGCACTTTTAGCAACGATGAAAGAATGCCTTCTAGCTTCTAGCACTGGAAGCCCTGTTGTACTTGAGAAGGGTTGATGCCGTAATCCGGTCGCTGAGGCACTGCTCCTGCCGCTCGTCCATGCAAGCACGAAGCAGAGAAAACACCCGTTCCATGAAAGCGGAAGAGGGTTGGATCAAAGCTACGTCCTTGGCTACATTGTACCAAGCAGGGAGTTTAAGCCTGTTGTCATGCCAGAAAGCCCACAAATCACACCCCGAGTCCGTGCCAGCCGCCGCGGTGCTGTAGAGATCCTTTTCTACTACGAGCTCATGGACCATGGCCGTTGTCACGAACGGAAATACTTCTGCTAGGACGTGTACGTCCGACTCCTCCACTCCGTGCCCCGTCACGACCCTAAAGTTCAGGATTCTCGCGGCCTTGAAGACCCGAATAGCATTGCGTTCCTTGGCTCCTGGGTGGTCCCCGATCCTGTCAAACGCGTACTGCCGGACGGCATGCATGTCGAAGAGTGCCTTCTCCCTCAGCCACTTCTTGACCGACTCCTGCAACCCATGAACAGTACAAACACACGAAGTGGGCGTCAATAGGAGGAGGTGACGTGATGGTTGTGTGTTGTGATCATGGAGGGGGCGTCATCGAACACAGCTCAACAATTTCTGGTCGCACAAGCAACTTCCACAAACGGACTCCCGAAATACTCACGTTGGCGTTCACGCTGTTGGAGTACTCCCTCACGAGCGCGTTCACGTTAGGCATGTTCACCTTGTCCTCAAACCGCGGAGGGACGTTGCTGTCCAAGGTCAGGGCCAGACCTTTGCGCACACTCACGATGGCATCGTACGCCTCAGGTAGCTATCGGTGGCAAGGGGTGACGGTACGGGAAGGGAACACATCAATAACATATAGCGGCAGATGACGAACACCGAACGACCACACCTACGAAAGGTAGGTGCGAAATATAAGGGCCTCTCGGGTAAGTGCTTACCAGGAATCCGTCTCCCTCGAGTAGATGGGTGGGACGGACCAGGTGGATCCCGACGTCCACAGCTACCGCGAATCCCAGCTGCAAGATGAGCTCCTGGTGGACACCATCCGGCCGAACACGCCCGAGCTCCTCCCTCATCGCAGCGGCCGACTTGGACCTGGACTCTTCGGTCGAGGTGAACTTGTCGACGAAGGTCTTCATCTGCTGCCAGTTCAGCACCAAGGCGTTGTTCCGCACGTAACGCGAGCTCCAGCGGTGAGAAACAGGTTTCGGAGGCGACACCTTCGTCTCCTGCAACCACAAGTCTCTAGCGTTGTGGCTATGGGCCAGGAGTACGTGCAAGTGGCCAGCGAATTTGTCGGTCTCCTCCGAGCTCAGCTCGTTGCCACAGTTGTTGAGGAGGTGGGAGAAGCACCGAACGCCGACAGCGTTCGGGAAGTTCAGCAGCAGCGTGTCCAGGGCCTTCATGTTGGCGCCGCATCCGTCGAGCATGAAACCGACGCACTTGCTGCGGTCTATTTTGTACTCGTCCACCGTGATCTTCATGACTTCGCCGTGGATGGCCTTGAAGTCCATGGACTTGCTCAGCATGCTCAAGTTAAGCACTCGCTGGGTGATCTGCCGGCAAAAAGGCATGAAGAACGAGAAAGAAAGCGAAAGAGAGAGAGGCAGGGAGGGCGGGGGAAGGAGAAAGAGACGAATCAGAAGAGAGGTTTGAAACAAAGCGACCTTGTGCATGACTTTTTCACGAACCATTCGTACGGTACCCTACCCTCCAGCTGAAAAGCACGTATCACCTCCCTACGCGAATTGAACCATCTACATCACGGCACAACCTAGTACCTGTCCTTCCTTGTTGACGAAACGGATACCAATCCCGAAGCACGCAGCGCGGTACGGCGTCTCGTCGAATGTGATCGCATACCGGGAGTCCCCAACCTCGTCGAGAATCCGCTGCTTCTGTCGTGCAGGGGACACATTGGGAGTCGGGCCGTTCGACGATTGCACGAGTGGTAAGGGACAACATTTTTCACGCGTTGATTCCAAGAGGCGGGTAAGTTACAAACTTGCCAAATAAATACAGACACAAACTCGTTGCGGTCATGTCGACGATCCAAGGCAGCCCCGTATGCAAGACGGCTCGGCCTCACCTCCTTTTTCTCGATGAAAGGGATGTAGTTGGCAAGGTGCCGTGCTCCCGGCAGCCTCGCCCCCAAGTGGTGTAGGAAATCCTTCATCAGTGAATTCTCGAGGGCGTTGAGAGGGACCCCGGCAGACAGGCACGCCTCGACTGCCATGAACTGCGTCGCCTGTTCTTTGGGAGGAAGCTTGCTGCCGTAGCTGCCTCCGAGCAAGTCAGAGTACTCTCGGAAATTATCCAGAGACGCCTGTAAAGGCGAAAGATAACCGTGCGTTCGAGCAAAGTCGTGTTCAACAACGTCAGTCCCGGAGTTTAGTGTTGGCCATTTCGTTTTGGTACTATCTAGCACTTGGCAACAGCGTCATCAGCGAACAAACGTATAAAAACAGAGCAGCGGCACGGCAATATACTCCTATATGACAGCGTGAGCCGCGAAACACAAAGCGAAGGAAAAAAAACACCGTGAAGTCAGACGTCCCTTCTGTGCTACACTGGTTGATCCACTGTTGAAATATACAAACAATAAACAACGGCAATCAGCAGCAGCACATTTAAAATAGCATGGACGAGTACAAAAACAAAAGTACACTAGGCTAGACTAGTCTAGTGTATTAAAAATATTTTGCACATGTAGACTCCAGCACCACAAAGCACGATAGTGTGCTGCTGTGTAGAGCTACAGTATCCAGCCTAGTCTTCTATCGCTTGAAAAAAAAATACCTGCTTTGCTTCTTTCTTCCGGCGGTAGTCCTTCGTTGCCTTGCCGTGCTCCACGCCGGACACGTGGTTCCTCACGGTTGATTTCTTCTTCATGTCTATCGGCTTGTTGCAGGCCGCGCACGTGAGGACGCCGCAGCGAACTTCCAGAGTGTGGTTCGGAAACTCCTTCAGCCTGTCGTAGGCACTGATTCTCGATCTGACAGCGCGCTGCTTCCCCGCCGCGGCCGATGATAACTTACGCTTGCGCTTGCTGCCCACCGTTGCCTCCTCCTCCTTCTCCTCTTCCTCGTCATCCCCCTCCTCACCATCATCGACGCGTTGTTTCCTCCGTTCGCGGTTTACCCTCACAACCCTACGCCTATCGATGTGGGACGCTCGAGCGGGTGCTGTCGGGTTCGCCGCTGCTGCCGCCACCTCTTGCTGGCGTGTCGTGTTGCGCTTTCGCTGTGCGGCGTTTGCGTTGGGCAAAAAGCTGAACATGCTTTGCTGAACCGCACCCGCCGCACCACGGGACGAGGGATCTTTTGGTGGGGGATCCCTCGTATCCTTTTCTGTCGCGGGAGCACGACCTGTTGGGTGCGATCTGCTGTGGTTGGAGGTCTGCACGATCTTTTGAACCTCTGGCGCATCAGACTCCGAGCTAGAAGAGTTCGAGCTTGAGCTTGAGCTTGAGCTGGAGCTTGAGCTGGAGCTGGAGCTGGAGCTGGAGCTGCTGGAGTTAGAGCTGGAGCTAGAGCTAGAAGAGCTGGAAGAGCTAGAGCTTATCGCCGAGCGCGCCATGACATCCGCAGGGGAAGCCCGTGTGTGTGCGTGCATGTGCGCGCACGTTGCTGGCTGCTTAAAAACACTTGTCCATTATTATCTCATCGTTTGTCTCTGTTTATGTCGAAGTACCCGAATAATCGAACGATCGAACACCAGGCGCCCTCAGGCCATGTGTCAAGCACCGAAATGCCCTTATCTATGAGCGTTATGCTCATTATGCAGCAGTGTATGCTCGTCGCGCGTACATATATGCTCCTTCGGGGCTGAAATATGCTCGAGCATTGCTCCTTTTTAGTTATGCTTTTTCTTATGCTCAAAAGGGCCATTTATGCTAAAAGCTATGCCCGCATAATGGGCCTAAGCCTACTGCATCGCCTAGGTCTGCAAAAATGTGGTGACTTGGCTTCAGCATAGAAAACTTCCCAATGCATTTAGGGGACACGTTTATGTCTAAAACCAAGTCATTCTTTGTCCCTGTACAGCCTCTCCCAATGAGCGGATGCGTTTATTATCAGGACGAATAACCTGCAACTATGCAGCTAGGTTCTTCGAGGGTCAACCATTGCTGAACACCCGACAGTTTGAGTGATTCAGCGAGGCTTCTGGTCAGTGGTCGAGGAGAAAGCTTGACAAGCAAAGTATGGGTCGGACCACAGACCCGCCTCATCCACTCTACAATACTTCGATAAACGATAGGGATTGATCCTAGGCTAAGCAATAATGCAAAAGGTAAAATCGGGTCTACGAACGAATTCGAATTCGGCACGAACAGGGATCTATGTAGATGTTGCCCCGACAGCATGTTGAAATTTTGCATAAAGCAGATATTTGTCTTTCTCCCTACCGTAAATACGCGAGAGCACCGGGTAGGAAAGTATTACTTTAGTCTACTGTAGACTGTTTCGGACTGGAGAATCTTTCAGAAGGACCTCCTGTGCGACCAGACAGAGGCACTGGACCCACCCTAGACAAATGACCAACCACATGGCTAAAGACACATCATATACCACCTTAGAGCTGCAGACATGCGGAGCGTTTTGGGCTAGCGCGCTCTCTGCCTGTTGAACCGCTAACTTGATCTAAGTAAGCACGCCAATCATCAGAGCAGCTAGTATGTAGAGAGAGAAAGAGCTAGGTCTGCCAGGGATTGCGATTCGCTGCTGCTGCTGCTGCTGCTGCTACTGCTGTACATGGACAGGCAGGCAGGCAGGCAACAATAACGGCAAAACACAAACACCCTTTCGCAGCAGTAGGTTCATGCTCCGCCATGAGTGACAAGGAGGACCTTCGCAGCCCGGCTTCGGGTTTTGCGTGAGTCATCAGGCCGGAGTTGTTTGCAAGCGTTCTCCTGCCCTTGATCAGGTTTCGCCCCACCATCAGCAATGGCAAAGACATTCCGCTCGAGATGGCACCCGGTTGCGTGAGGGTTGTGTCCGCGGTGTGTAGCTTCAATAGTTTTAGGTTCATTGCGTGTACCCTCTTCAAGATAACGGGGGCGGTGTCTGCGAAAGTCCCCATCAAACAGCATTGACGTCAGGCGTGTTAGATCTGAGACTTTTGGCATCCAGGACTGGTCCCAGCTACGCTGCAAGTTTTATTTTCAAGGATACATTGGCGTAAGTCTGGTACCCAGCAGACCTACTTTTCGCTTTCGTTCAGCGCAACAACACTCAATCGAGAGACAGAGAGAGAGCGAGAGAGATAGAATCACCGAAAACAAATGTTTTGTGTATCAACCGCGGCAAATACGGCCTTCTGCATCAGGGCACAGCATTCAATGACACCTTCTTCGCTTAGTGCGCAGCCCGACGATCGTCGTTTGTTTTCAGGGATACCTCACATTTTGTGGTCACACGGTTTGAACCAATGCGGCGGGTATTTCCAGTAGCCCCTGTTGTTTTTGATTTGGTCTTCATTTTCCAAGGCCCACGCCAGCATGCGTTGCCATCGTCGAAAGCACTTTACATTTCCCCTGCAGTATCCACCCACCACGGTAGTGCACGGTTTGTTTCGGGGTGGTATCTGTCACGACGGTTCGTTTCGTTCGGGAACGGACCATCGGGTACGTTTCGCACATAACGAGGCCACCACGACTTTGCGTGGTGTTGTTTTGGATGGCATCTGGCTGCCTTGCCACATATTTTTTTCGGGGACCCAGCTTCCAAGCCGCCTCGTCGACACAATACTGGTAGCTCTCGCAGCCCAAACCCGGAATGACAGCCAAAGATGTACAGTTACGACCAGCACTAGTAGATTGTACACAACCAAGAAAATGGAAAATATCACCGTCTATCTCTTCGCGGTCTCTTCTCAACTCAACATCGGAGCAGATATCTTTAAAGTTCACGCGGATACTAAATATGGGGTACCATTCAACACATTGGGAGTAGCCGTGGTCGTTTGTGCTTAAGCTGGTAGTCAGTCTAGTATTGGTTCACAGAGTAAAGGCTATGCCCACTGCAGCTGCCAGCAACGCTTTTCTTTTCTTTTTCTGGGACAAGGGCAAAGTTTATCAATCGATTGAAGAATGTGAACAAGAGGAGCTGTACGTAAGCCTTGAACTAGGGAGAGTCTAGCACAGACTTATCCTGTTGCCGCCTGCGTCACAGACATATCCAAACGCTTGTTAAACATGATTGCTTCCGGAATTCTGCGGCATTTGGGAAGTATACTTTTGCGGCGCACTTGTATGAAACCACATAAGCACATGTTTCGAGGTGAATGGTTTGTTGGCAATGGTGCACGATTTCTTTTGGCCGTTTCCACATCACCATGGTTATTTCGCAGTATATGCACTGCGCTAAAGGTACCGAAGTGCCAGACAACCACCAATATAACAGGGGGCGCGACGGTGTAACGATGAATGCCAGCTAAGGATCACGTGTATCACCGCTTTTCAATCCCTCCGCTTCATTCGAGAAGAGTCCTTGGTTGATGCAATCCTTGTCATGCTGCACACAAGCTCCATGTCATCTGCTGGGTTGAAGCTGAGATCGGCGATTGTTCTGTGACATTTGCAGTGAGCCTTGCGTACGATATACTGTCAGAAGCTTGTCCCCCCTCTATGTGCCTGCCACCTACCAGTACCCTGCTACCTACAGATAGTTTCACCAGCCTGCTGCTTAAAACACACGCTGTTTCCTCGCGTGGATGCCGTTCATGCCTGATGTGCTTCTGTCGCGCAGCCCAGCGTGTCAGGCATGTCCAATGATGAAGAAGACAAAGACTGCACGCTACAGGCCACCGCAGATACCGGAGAGGAACAAGGGTCATCACGCCACGGCGATGCGATATCAGAGGTTGTAAACACCGATCAGGAGACGCAAGAAGAAGACGAGGTGGGTGTCCGAGGGTGTTTAGTCTCGTGTGGCATTGGTTGCTTGGGTTAGGGTTGGAGAACTGGATTGATTGTCTAGATGATCCATCGAGACTAATTGAAAGCAGCACGAAGCCGGAAGATCGGTTGTACAAATAGCTCTTGAGCACTTTCGATTGACATTTTGTGTACCATGGCGTCAGCGACGGGATACTGGTTCGAATCTTCTTGGGTGCACATCTTTTCTCATGACTTGGAAATTTTCCCATGGACACAAATGTGTGTCAGTCCTGAGAGCACCTTGGAGTCGATCCTTACCAAGAACCGTGTGACACGTCCATCGAATCACTCGTCCTGGCCGCAAGAGGTTCCCATTTGAGGGTAAATTCTGTGGGTGGAGAGTGTCCAGGAGGACCCGATTCGCAGGGTATCCGTCGATTGACTTTTACCAGAATCGGTACACCTTCGCATAAGTGTGTGGGATTCGAGTACAAGGATCCGAACGATAATTCTAGGCAAGATATGTACATCTGGCGGGAACTGCAACTCCTTTGGATTGTTGCTGAACAGGGGATATAGCCATAGCATCCCCCCTCTCAGCAAGGAGCGGCCCGCGCCCCCTTCTGTTCAGTCTATCCGACGCAAGTGTCAGCAAGTGCGCTGCAGTGTTAGAATTCGTCAAGCGAGAAACGTCAAAAACAAAAATAATCATGATGTCGCTCGTCTTTCCTTCCCCTCACCACCAGCTCGAACAGTTGTAGCAATTGTTATTTTCTTGCTGTTTAGCACACCGTGCGGTGACCCGTCTGTTGTTCGGTGACGTCAACAGGCCACTTCCGGGATCGATGACACGGAAGTGAAAAAAGAGCCGGAGGAGCTTGAACAAGAAGAGGAGGTAGGCTGTAGCATTCATGGCTGCTATGCTGTATTTTGATGCTAGATACGTGATGCACATCGCACCGTGAAGCTGCTGGTGGAGAGATCGTGCATTTTGCTCTAAGAGCCGATGATTATGTCATTTTGCCGAACCGTCATTACGACAGCGTTGGGGTTCTGTCTGGGTATTGTCTTCGTATCCTAGCGTGCATGTTGCTTGCGCGTTTCGAACCAACAAGCAGTACCAGTACATCCACCTGTGGTGGTCAAATGCTTCGGCTTGCTTGATAACACCTGATGGTCAGGTAGGGTACGTTTTGCTGTGTAGCCGCAGGGTCGTCTTATCTGGACGGTGCATGTGACATCAGCAAGGCTCATTATTTGAAGTTTTCGGATCACTCGCTGCAGGCAATGCCAGGCAAGCGCAAGTTCGGGGGTATGGCCAAGGCTCTCTGCCGGTACAGTGCCTGGACAGCGAGCAGCCGGCAAGCCAACCACGCTGAAAGGTAGACTGTAATACACGAGTGCGAAGTAAAGGTGTACATGAGTAAGTAACACACAGAGGCTCTGGTCAACAGCGTGTACTTGTAAGCCTTACGAACATCAGGATCAATTTCAGCTTTAGTTCCTAGCCAGCCGAAAAATCAGCCCCTAGATGTTACACACCAAACGGACCCGGTAGTTTCGATTTTTGTCCCCGCAGTGGCGTTGGCCCGCAGTGGCGGTGCAACATGATAATTAACATCCTGCACAGCCACCTAGCGGGTTCAAGCGGGTGCCCTCACCTAGACGGTAGCCCCGACGTTCAAATTTGATCAAAGGAAACCGCGATTCTCTCGCAGGAGGCCACATGCTGCGGACGTCTCGGAACACGATACGAGGTTCGCTCCTCCGCCTCTCGCAGCGCTGTATGTTTCTGCTGACAGCACACACGCAACGTAAACGCAACCGAAGCCTTCCACTGCTGTACAAACCCAGTATCCCTTTGATTACCCGTTGGTTGTCGGGTGTGCATGGTCGTCCTCGTTCTCGTTCGTGTGTGACAACTACAATCTGTGTCACATTCTCCGTCAGGGGGAGCTTGCTGATAGCGCCCTAGCGTCTGTTGGTGATTTGAGGGATTGATTGGCGCGATCGATGGCAATGGCGTGAGCACAATCAACCACCTTGAGCCAACGGCGCGGGCGAACTCGTTTCACCCAGACGTTTATTTGTTCCCTGTGTACAGGTGCCGTTTTCCATGTTGCCCCCCCCTCGGGACGTATTGAACGGCTGCTGCTGCAGATAGTGATGGAGATATCTTCTCCAGTTTTTTTCCCTGTAGACTGCCCTTGCTGGGGAAACAGACGAGGTATCGCTTCGGGCGAGGCTGGGAGCTACACCTGTAGTGTTTTGCTTGTTGCTGCTGCCGTGCTTCTTACGGTGATCACGGGAACTATCGCTAGGACCCCTATACCCACAATCACTTCTCCCCACCTCCTATTGCGAAGCATTGAATTTTTGACGGTTACGAGCTGAATTCAAGTGCAGAACGACGGATATTGTTTATGGCCAGGGAAGGGGGGGGGGGGGGGGGGG
>CACKRE030002793.1:307931-319576 GCA_902602495.3 Ectocarpus sp. CCAP 1310/34 | reverse complement strand
CCCCCGCCATGCATCACGAGCAAGGTTCATTCCCCGGACCCTCCCAACATCACGAAATGCAAATCAACCCAACCCAGTCTGTGCTTCCATCTGTCGGGAGCAACACATTCGCGATCACGTCCCGGATTGCTACGAGCGTTCCCATTTCCATCTCAGGTCTCGTCCGCGCGGGTCGGTTCAGAACAACACCGCACCGGGGCAAACTACCGCGTACCTCGAATTTTACGGCACAACACGCTAGAATCTTCGGACCTGGTGGAACAAGACGATCAGCGCGTCCCCCGCTATCCGGAGGACGTCTCCTCCGTGCATCTCCACCGTCGAGATCAGCGCGCTGAGGGTCAAGTTGAGGGCATCTCGCACGCCCTCTGCCCCAAAGCCCTTGGTCTCCTTGTCGTTGGACAGGCGGTAGAGGGACGTTATCACGCTGGCGTGGGAGGCTCCGCTGCGGCGGACGCCGACGACACGGCTCCCGTCGCCGCCGCGCGCGCCCACGCCTCTTCCCCCGGCGACGTTCAGGAACGGGATGCCCTGACAGCAGCAACGTCCACAAAGGGAGATATCGGAGGCAGGGAGAGAACGGAATTCCACGTGGTCGCGACGGGGAGCGAGGTTATGTTTTCGGCGCGTTGTGGGAAGGGGGATATCAGGGGCGTTCAAACTTCTGTGGCGCGAAGATTAACCGCGCAACAACGGCACCCCCCGTGTTCATATGGCACAGTAGCTAGACACAATGCGGCACCTTCATGCTTTGCCTCTAGCCTCCGCTACAGTACGTGAAAATAACGGCACAAAACAGCACCAGCCGCCACATCGATTCTAGACAGCGGCAAGGTTTACCTGCATCCTTCGCCTGTAGCCTACGATAACGCGGTTATAACCGCACAAAACAACAGCAGTCCGCCACACAGCAGCCACACAGCAGGAAGCGTTACCGCACCTTCATCCTTTGCCTCCAGCCACCGTCGGGCACAAAACCTTGCGCGAAGCGTTCGCACATGCTCGAGAACCCCGAGACATCCACCACCATCACGGCAGCGTCAAGCTCGTGCGCCTGGCACGTCAAGGATGTCAGGCAAGATCGTCCACATAAGCTGCGAGACCACCCATCATGGCGCCACCCCCGCCACCCTCAAACACACACCCCAGACCGAGCTTCGAAGCATCACTGCCCCACAACCGAAATGCTGTCCATGCCGAAAACGGTGGCGACGAAAACATAACTCGCATCGAGATAGCATTTGCGTATGTATCGGTGGGTTGGTACTGTAGCTTTCCGGCTGGTTGTAGGGCCATCTGTCTTAGGTGTGTGTGGTGAATCGCACATCCACATCTACGGGGAAGTGCTTGTCCCTTTACCTTTACGTGAAAAGCTAAATAAGTCCGGCCACCCTGCACAAGGCCGAGAAATTGTCACATAAATGGATGTTAACTTGCTGCATAATTTGCACTATCCCGGTGGATACGTGCCCAAATGATCCGGGAACGGCATGTGTGCGTGTATGTTCAGCCCAGCGCAAATTAGTAGCGCTTCAATTAGTTCACCCTATCGAGCCTTACGCACGCCCTTGCCTAAGTCTGCATCCCTTTTTTTCTGGATGAAGCCGCCATGCGCTGCACCGCGAGAGAAGCCCAACATGAAGGCTAGCATTTCGTACAGCGTCGTAAGGATGCATCCGTTACGCGAGCAGCGGGATGGTGGGGTGTACCTTGCAGAAGGCGCATATTTTGTGTCCAGCCATGCACAAGGAAACCCCACCAAAACTTTCGAGCGTTGCGAGGTTGCGACCAAACGACCGAACGACCGCGAGTCACAAACACGCCGTCGAGATCATGCCATCGTACACCCTCCTACTGCGTGAATCGCCATGTATGTGTGTGTGTGTACTTTCGTGCTATTTATTATGGCGACAGTCCCCCCATTTTTCGTGGTGAGGCAGCGTATGTAGAGTACTCCACTTGGCAGTGTATTTTTTCGTACAACTACAACCATCCAGGGTCACACAGGAGGGGGGTAAACACCGGTGCTGTTTTCTTCTTTTTTTTATTTCTTTTCATGCCCCACCTTACTCCTGCGGTGCGTGCTGCATTTTTCTTTTTATCGCGAGAAGGGTCCAGCCGTCCCTTTCCCTCGTCAACGGTGCTAGGGTCGAAGTTTGGTACTCACGACAGCTTGTCAGCTCTATTTCGCTTTCACCCGCACATTTCGTAAATTTTTTACCCCATGGGTATTCGATCTCACGACCTCTGCGACTAGCGGATTACGAGGATACCACTAGACCACCGGGGCGACCGATGTATGTGCCATAGCGAGAGGGGCCTTGCTCGCACACATGAAGGTCAGTCTTTTGTACGACGAGTACTAGAAGGTCAAAATTCGACACAAGGAGAGCAAATCCTGGCATTTTCTCGTGAAGCCAAAGGAATACCTATTCGTGTGCGTCAACGGAGGTGCTGCATCACAATTATCAAACCCTTTGTGCGCATCCCACGAAACGCAGAGTCAACTGCTGTCGAGCAACACACCTGCCGAAGGGATTGGGCATCGCCCATCCAATTTTCCAGCATGAATCGCCATGCACTACAGCGATAGAAGCCTGGCACACATAGAGGCCACCCTTTCGAACAAGCAGTGGGAGGATTCCTGACACAGGCAATACGATGCGTTGTTCCGAACTTCTACAAGTAGACGGAACGTTCTTTTTGGTGATGTGTGGGCGATGCAACATCGGCGAACCTACATACCTACCCCAAAGGCGTATGGGCACGCGCTCGACCTACCTTCGGCGAGCTGATGCTTTCCACTGCGTCGTCCGCCGCTACCGCTGCGTCCACGCCTTCCAAGATCGACTTTTTGGGCACGGCAGCAGCTTGCCCGACAGCTCGGAGCCTCTCCAGCACCAATGTCGGAACGAACCTGGCCTGCGACAACGGCAGCGAATGAATCTCGACGACGTATGTAACGGGCAGTTGTGCTAACAAGCCAGTACCAGCAGCGGACCGTGTATCAACAGCGATAACAGACGCTAAGGAGTTAACCCCAATCAGACCGTGTCAGCTTCCGAGGCATTCCAGCAGCTTCGCTGTTGGAGAGCTGCGCAGCGGTATAGGTTGAACCACAGAGGAAACACCTCGATTGGATGCGGCAATACGCAAATACGGGGATCAGTCCACGGAGTACTCTGCATACATTTGCTTACAGTTGCTACAGCAGTACTACTCACCATCGTGCCGTATTGGCTATCGTCAAACTCATCCTCAGAATCCATGCTCTCCACACTTTCGTACCCGTCATCGTCCAATGGCGGATTCACGCGTCTCTCTCCCATCTCGTGCGCGCTTAGAGCTCGTGCAGGCTGCAACAAGTCGAGTGCAGACGGAACATGATGCCCCAAGATGCCCTAAAAACGGGGGTCGGCAGATAGCTGGGGAGTACCCCGCCTGCACAATCCAGGCCCCCCCAGACAGGTGCAACTTGGGTGCAACGGATGCGACTTGGATGCGACATGTTGTGGATGTGACCCGAAGAAGCAAGTCTCATTCCCCACTACTCTGACTTGGGCGGAGAGTGTGCTTCTCTTGCTGATACGAATGCTGCACGAGCCGGGTATTCCTCAAGGCTGCTCAGATCTGGTGGGGTAACCTACAGCCGCGGACGGACGCCGCGCAAAACATGTCCCCGGATCTAATCTCTCTCCAAAGATATGATCGAACATCTCGGGAACGTTGACGTCCGGCCATCCTTGTTGGTTATTGGGCAAGGACCAACAGGGATCGAAGTAGCCCTCGCGCTCACCGAGTCTGGCAAATGCAGTGTGTGCCTTGGGGATGATGCACCCGCCAACGCCGACTGGCGGATGGCCGCGTCGTTCGTCCTTGAAGGGTGTCGCCGGAATGGACCGATCGCTGCCGCCGCTGGTGCGACCCCTGCTGCCCGTGGGGGAGCCAGGAAGGCGGTAACGCGTTCTCAGTATATGGCTGCGTTGCTGACATCTCTAAGCAAGCAGAGTGTTCGGGCCATATCTCCAGTTGGCGACGCCTCCATTGTTGAGCGATTTCAGGTCGTTGTGATGACAGACCCCGCGTTGCCCCACGCAATAGCCTTCAACGAGCACGTGAGTGTCACAAGATACACAGCACAACAGTGCACACACAACAGCAAAAGTAGTACAGTCCCGTAGAACATGGAGAAGGCGGTGCAACCTTCGGATAGCCTGGGATCACTTTCGGGAAACTGGTTGCTGCTTACATGGTCTACATATTGTGGTAGGCACGACTTATGCTACAACAGGCACCACGCACTGCACGCACACGCCTGCAAGGTCGAAGACATGCGTCTACAACGGCACAACCAGTTCTGCAGTAGATACATGATTTTTTATTCCATAGATGAAATCCTGGAGGCAACTTATTGGCCTTATAAGAGTGAAGATTGAATGGCCCTGGGTACTGGACCTGTGTGAGTCTGACACTTTCGTTCAGAGGACCCCTGCCGCCAGGCGGTTGCTGGACATGGTACCCATACGGAAGCACCGCTGGAAAACAAAGATTCAGACAACCGCGCAGGAACTTTCCACACCAGAATAATTCTATAACACTTGCATGAATCCATCGTGATGGTATCGTATGTTATCACCGGGTTAGATATCAACTTTGGTTGTTTCTTCAAGAAAGTGTTCATAGTGATGTGGCCTTTGGAACGAATTGACCTGCCACAAGTTCAACCTTTCACTTTCGTGGCTTTCGCGGCGGCATTCGTTCAGGCTCGAGCAGTGGGCTGTGGGTTTCTTTTTGCAGAAGCCCGTGGGGCGACTGGTCGATTCTTCCACGACCTTGGGCGACCTTGTTCGCGTAGCCTTCGGGAAGCTCTACTCAATCCACGTTTTCGTACACATGCCAACACCTCCACCAGCAGCAACAGTGTTGATGCCGTGCCGTCAAGGGCCCCAACACCACCGGTTCTGCATAAAGCACGCCGTGACAGCGGGGTAGCCATGCACCTCCGACCTTGTCAAGGTAGCTTGAGTGCGCGCGAGTCGGTGAGGTCGGGGCTATTGTCCGCGTCCGAGTACGAGCTTCAGCAAACAAAATTAGAGGGGTTAGCGGGCGAGGAAGCGCGCCTTTTTAACCGGCACGTCCAGTTGCACCTCTGCTTTGCAGCGCTGCATGTATTCTGGCAGGAACACGGGCATCTACCGATAGCACTTGATCGAGACCAAGCTAATGAGGTCGTGCGCATCGCTGAGGAACTCCTTGAAATCGGGCGGAACGTGAGAGGAGGCCATGAGCAATAGGCTATAGCTGCCGATTTACGAAAACCGCCAGTAGTTCGTCTCCCGTGGGCACTCCCATTCTTGTGGACGCTAAAGTTTCGTCTCACATCTTGCCATTCCTGAAGTGCTCCAAAACGAGAGAAGCAGGGAAAACCAGCACCCTCAAGTCACGGCATGCCAAAACGAGCAGATCGTTTTGTTCACGATCAGAGCAAGCAGCTGGACGTAGATATGTGTAGTAGAAATAGGGCACCCGAGTAGAGTAAGAGTAGCGGCGAGTGTTGAGCGAAAGGTCGTCCTCATCCAAGGGACGACAATAACAAAATGCTGAATGCAGGTTGCTTTCCAGCATCGTACAACGCTCGAACGAAAACATAGGGTATTGTTGCCGAGACCAGCCGCTACCACAACAGTGTTGCAGCTGAGTAGCCCCAGCAATGGCGGGTGCTATACACTCATTCACGCAGTATTGCTCGGTATCATATACGCACAGGTGTGTCTGAAGTAGACTAACCTGTCGCTCTTTCTGGATTTCCATCTCATGCGAAACGAGAACGTTTCGTAAACTAACGTTTTCCTTCTTTTCATGTTTGGATGGCTGACCTCAGGTTCCGGCTGGCTTCTCACCGCAGCCAGAGTCGATCGACGTCGCCCTCTGCCGCAGAGTGGCTGGCATCTCGCGTGTCCCCGTCCCTTCGGTTAGCTTTCAGCTCTGTGGCTTAGTGGCAGCAACTGCTTTAGACCTCGCAGAGGTGTACTGTCCCCGAGAATGTTCACGCGGCAATCTCGAGAGTCCATCAGGAGGGGACAACGCACTGACCACTAAGGAACATCGGCCTGCACCAGGAGTGGAGCCGGCGAGTCAGTGGTATCTTGTTGATGAGCTAGACTCTGGTCTGAGCGGAAGGGATCCGGGGAGGACTGTGGAATGGATGGCCTGTGCGAAGGGTGAGTCTGAACTAGCAAACGGTGTGGGTGGTCGCACCGCCGTCAAGGTTGTTCAATGCGGTTTCAGCTCTCCGCGGACGTTGGCGTGGGAGACGACATCGAACGGGTGTACCATTGTGCTCATAGATCAGATCGTCGTTGCTATGTCGGTCCATTTACTGGGCAAAGATCAGAGCCTCGCCATCAGTTCAGCGGGGTTGTTCTCAAAAAGCCTGGTCGGCTTTTTCCATGTTTGTGTTCCCGACGCGCCGCAGCAACAGCAACAGACCCGCTTCCCGTGCAAGCCTGGCTCGGCACCGACCTGAACAACAAGTTCGCGAGTGCTCGTATCGCTGTGATCGGATGCGGACGCCTCGGAAGGGATGTAGCGAGGTGCTTGCTGCACACGGGCGCATGCACAAATCCTCGAGGCCGGATGGTGTTCATTGACCATGGAGATGATTCTTCGATTTATACATCTTCGTCGCCGGGCACAGCGCCTTTCCACGCCGGTGAGGGATAATGTTTCGGGTTAAGGACTTGACGATGTACCGACAGTAGGTGTCGAGAGGCTGTCACCCTGGCAAACAGAGAACCCGCGTCGCTCATTGGTCGTTTACGCAAACAAAAAAAAACACGCGAATCGTTTTTATTGGAGGTCTTTGGGCTTCCATCGGGATCACCTTTTAACCTCCGTCCGGAGGCACTGGCTAGTTTATGGAACCCCATTGCCTCAGAGCGCATTTGAAGTCTTTCTAGCTTCGAACCGGATTACCATGAGAACCAATGAAGGATCAATTGTTGCGGAAACGTATTGGGACGTGGATTTGGATGCGTATTCGCTGTGCTATTGCGATTGTTGCCATCGGAACCCCCCTTCTCTTGACGGCGCACAGCACGCACACAACGCGCCCCCTTCTTGGCGGTCTACATTTAGAAAACCACTCCTCACTTAACCCGGCCCCGATAATTGCGACATCAGAGTGTGACGTCATCCAGGGCCGTGCGGCAGCACTTTGCGAGCTTGTATCGGGGCGCATCGACCCTGGTGGTTCGCGCATGTCCGCTGTTGACGGTGCGGTTCAAGACACGGACACAGAAATTGATCTGTGGGAAGGAGTAGATGCTGTTGTCATCTGTGCTGGTCGCGGGAGTGGGAGGGAAGAAAGAAGGGGGCGGGGAGAAGGTACTACTGATGGGGCGGGGGGAATGGCGGGAGGCTGCGAAGCTCTAGTACGATTCGTGTCTCACAAGTGTGTTTTGCACAGCAAGCCGTTGGTTTGGGGATGGGCCGGTAGCGGAGGCGAGGGAGGTGCAGGGGTCGAGGTGAGTGAAGAGAAGAATCGCAAACTGTCGGTACGCGGAGGAAAAGGCCTCTGGCGTTGAGTGTAGTCATTTGATCGGGGCGCCCTTGTGATCTTCCGAAACTTCTGCGTCCTCGTGGGTTCGTCGTTATTGGGATAATTTCCTTTTCGACGCAAGTCGCCGTTTTTCGCTTACTGCAGTAAGATCGAATCCCGACGAAAAGCGACTTGTGTTTCGTGCCGTGCACTCTTTTTGAAACATTTAGGTAATGGCCCCATGCCGCACAAGTTGCCTCATCTGCAGCTCCCACGGAGGGGTCAAGGACATGATTGAGCGCCGCACCAGCTCTAGTGTCGAGGCGATGCCATCACGAGACGGCCGAGCTCGACGAGCCCCTTGCTCGACCCCTGGAAACTGCTGCAGGGACGAAAGTCGAGGCGAAGCTTGGGCCCCCAAGGACCGCTGCTTCGGTGTAGCTCGCTCTGCAGTTGCCGGGGTGATGGTAGCGGAACTCGCAAAAGTGCTAAAGCCGCGATGTCGCCGTGACGAACTTCGAAACTGGACGCTCAAGGCTGATAGCAGTTGCCACTGCGGCAACGGAGGCATTCCTTCGAAAAGCTGGCGCAGTGGGGCTCATGATGACAAGACGAAAGAAGGCGAAAAGCTTCGACCAGCACCGGAATCCGTCTCCGCGTCAGTCGATCAACAAGCTGGCACGGCTGGAAGCACCCATGTTCGATCGGTTGTGACGTCGCCGGACCCCCCTTTGATGGTATTGTCGACGTCATTCGACCCCTTTTCCGGAAACAGCCTTCGAGCTATACCAGAAGGGTTCACGGAGTGGGGCGTAGAAGAAATCCGTCCATCAATAGAGATCATCTCAACCCCAAGACTGCCAAATGTAGACGTTGGCAATCCCTTTTCTCTGCGAACACTTATTTCGCTGGTCTTCGCTCGTTTCGGTGTCGATGCCAAGAGCGTGGCAGCTGCCGCTCCGGGCTCAGAATGTCGGGTAGGATCTGGGGGGTGCCAGGATCTGGGAGGGGCGTCTGGTGGGAAAATTCTCTGGGCAGAGTGGGAGAAAGCTGGAGGGAACGATAGTCGCCAGGATGGACGTCGTACCGGAGGCGTCGTATGCAAGGTACGGCTTCCCGAAAGGGGCGTAGAAGTGTGTCCTGTGGATTCGGCATGCACGGGCAGGCCTTGTTTCACGCACGTCTTCGCCCAACATCGTTGTGGTAACAGAGGGAAACTCCAGGGAGATTCACATCGAAATAGTAGAACCTGCGTCAAGATGCATGCGTCGAGCACCCAGACCCTAAGCCACTTTCTGCCCGGACGTGTCTGCAAGTCCGTCCATCGTTGACTGAAACGAGCCCACTCCCCACGTTCGTGTCTCCAATATATTCTCATTTTCTCAGATGGATCACAACGTGTTGAGTCTCTGGCAACAGCGAGTGCTGTCGTCGAGCACTCACGGTGAAGCAGGGAGACGAACACCGTGTGAACGGAAAGTGCCGCGGTTCTTATTTTTAGATGTCCGCGGGGTTATCGGCGGGGAAAACGCCGTGCTCCCCGTGCTCAAGTATTGGGTACGATGAAGTGCCCCAGTTGAGTTTTCACTCACGCTGCTAATAAATAGAATCGAAGATAGATACAACGCATATTGAAGCGCGCAGCTGACAAGAGGCACTATCACGGATAGCTTTACCACGTACATGTGGTTGCATATTGTATCTCCCATTGCCTAAGACAGGTCGCACCACATCGACATCGTAGGAGATTCAGTTTGGTCGAAGTTAAATGGTCTTGGTGACTATAGATGTGTAAAAGTGTTGTTGTTCTCGGTACCTTCACGTCAAAAACAATACCATATTCCTGTCGTTCTTCCGATGTTATCTTCAAACCACGAATTTTCGACGTCACCTTTTGTCTCCGCACATCTACAATCACCCTCAAGACCTTTCCATTCCTCTGACTAGTTGGCTAGGACCACGACCACGCAGGGTGGAAGCTTGCTGAAGGCTGCGTAAGTGGCACCCATTCGTACTGCTGTAAGTCTTGCATGCTCTTCCCCGAATTCGATGTTGTTTCCCGCCTCCGAGCACCTTTTTCATCGAGGGAAATTGGCATCTGCCATTGAAATGTCTGCGGGTCACCAATCAGTTCTGGGTCGGGCATCCATCATTTATTGCAGGTGGACCAAGATTTGCATTGAAGTACGATCCGTCCAAGACCAGATTCTGGGCCCAACGGCTCCTTCCAACAGACTTTTCGTGCAATCCTTGCGGGACATCTGTCAATCTTACTCCAACAAAAGAACGATTGATACGCGATATGCGGGCACCTCGACAACCTGAGCGTGCTCAAGAAGAGGAAAAGCTGAAACCATCAAAATATGGACTATCCACTTTCTCGCCTCCAATGGCGTCACCAAATCGTCACCTACAGCCCTCCTACTGCCATGTAATGAGGCATTCTGTCGAGGCACTCCTTTCGAGGCATAACCCACCATTCTATTCCCGTCACCCGTGTTGGTAAGCCACCGCTCGCAGTTCTTAAGCTGACGCGGTGTTGCTTCTTCAACGGACGAACTAACAGTAAACAATTTTGAATTGTATACTGTCTTCACTTTAAATCAGTCCGTAAACCATACTTATACTGCCGCAGTTAAAATAGTCTGTAGTTTTCGTTTGTAAATCATGTGCATACGTCCACTGTATTCTGGGCACAGGTCTACATCTCGTAGGTTACGTGTACGTAGCCTGAAATTGACGTTTCAGGCGGAGTCGCACAGGGAGGGGGGATCCGTCACCTCCTGCGGTGCTCCTCTTCAACTATACTCAGCGGTCCCTCCCTTCTTTGTTGTGTGTAGTCACGGCCATGCGATTCACTTGAGAATTGCCTAAGTATAGATACGTTGCCTGTACTATGACGAATGGTTCCCGCATTCTGCTGGAAATACATTCTACAATCGGGTCCATAGTACTACACGGTCACCCCGGTGGTCTAGTGGGTAACCTTGCAGCCTGCTAAGGGCCAGGTCATGGGTTCGAGTCCCGGCAGAGTGAGTTCTTTTCTCACTAGTCTAAATAAATCCTGGTCTAGGATGAAAGCGACGCGCTGCAAACCTCGTTGTTAGTAAACCATAATCGACTTCGTACGTCGCGAGGGAAGGGATCGCTGTTGTACCCTTCTCGCGACAAAAATACCTCAGGCAGGAACCACAGGAGGGGGTCCAGCCCCCCCCTCCTATGTGACCCCGGTTGGGTCGTCTAGCTAGTAGAAGTGGATGACAGGGGCCAGAGGGGCAGACGACAGAGTCCAATGAAGGGAGAAAAAAAAAACACTGCATACCTTTCCATAGTTATAGCGCACAGCTTCTGCACTGCATGCATTCAGCAGTTCAGGTCGTTTAATCAGACAGACACACCACGGAGCCAAAGGAGGTATTTCAGGATGAAGTATGCGACACCAACAAAGGAATACTCTACGAGGATCATCTCGACAGCATGCGTAGAAGATCAGTTGACGGCGGCCGAAATTGGAGTGGCGTATGTATCAATTTTGGGGGGGGGTTATTCGAGCGAAGCGAGATTTCTAATCTTGCCTGAGAGGGCTCAGCGCAATATAGGGGCCGATGCAGGAAAAAAAGTGCGTGCGTGTGTTGTGTTCGCTTAAACTAGGTTTTAGAGTACAGGACTTGATTTGTGACTACAGGGCGCACTTTTTTTTTTTACACAGCAGAGCAGCAAACAGCAACAGCAGACAACACGCGCTCAGCGAGCAGACTGAACACACACGCACAGCAGACAACACGCGCTCAGCGGGCACAGCGACACACCAACAGCGCAGAGCGGACACAGCCACAGCGGCCTGCATGGCATGGCAATTGCATGATGAGTAGACGTCCGTTGGGGCCGATTGACCCGAACTCCCTCCGTGAGGCAGAGACGCACACAGACTCGCGGCGCAGACAAAGCCACGGGGAGAGGGAGCCCCTAGGCAGCCCACAGCTTGACCGGGCGAGAGCTGCTGCTCGTCAGAGGACTGCCGCCAGGCGTGCGGCGGAGACCGATGGAGCACGGGCAGAAAGGTGCGTTGCGTGTGCGTGCGTCTGGGCGGCGATTGCCGGAGAGG
>CACKRE030002793.1:274733-303401 GCA_902602495.3 Ectocarpus sp. CCAP 1310/34 | reverse complement strand
CGAGTTGGTGTGCGCAGATGATGCGCCCCCGCCGAAGCTCCCCCTTTACGTTGTCGTCAAGTTTGAAGGGTACTCGGGGGGGGAATGGTCGTCTCAGGAGAGGTATAGACGTTGTGTCCCTATTTCTCCCGTCGACACCACCTGGCAGGACGGGGGGACGCAGGTCAGGACGCAGCTGCCCCTTAGGCTCTGCTGGGCAATTACGATGCACAAGTCCCAGGGGCAGACTTTAGCCAAGGCCGTCATTGACTTGGGGCCCAAGGAGGCCTGCACGGGGCTTACTTTCGTCTGTCTCAGTAGGGCGAAGAGACTTGTGGACCTCATGGTAGAGCCCATGAGTTTCGACAGGATTGGTAACCTTGGAAATTCGCCGACGATGAAGGCTAGGCTGCAGGAAGAGGTTAGACTTGGGGAGTTAGCACAGAGTACGAGGGTCAAGTACACGGACATGGGCGTCTTCAGCGCCGTCGCGGGTAACCAATGACGTGAATTGCAAAGAGAAAAAGAAGAAGAAAGGGTCTCTTCCACCTCCCGCGGACGCACACGTCTGACGACAGTTACATCTATCAGCTGTCGCTCGTTTTAGCGACAGCTACTATATCTTTTATTTTACAATACATACATCCCCTGTAGTTCTCTACTGGGTCAACGACAAAATATCGGGGAGAATCCCTCCGTAGTGTCGTGTACTGTAAGATGTAACCTTCACAGGGGACACGGCGCAGTGTCTATTGACAGCTTGCTGGTTTTAGGAATTTAAGGAGAAATAAATAATATTGATGTAAAATCATGGAAGATGGAAAGAAGGCTACAACAGCAGTCTCTAGTCTACATCACTCGTTTTTCAAACCTATAGATTTTTGAATTTCACGGGCAGTAGGTGTTTTACGCCGTTTTTTTAGCAACTACCAAAACAAAAAACTTATTTGACCCTTTGGGGTAGCGTATCAGTGATGCTTACAGTAGAAGAGAATGGTACACCTGGTGCATGGTAGGTAGGGCATAGCGTTCAGTTTGTATTATCGTGTTAGCTGGTTTCCTGGTATGTTTGGTGTTGGTAATCAGCATCAGTAGAGCACGGAAAGTGTTCAAGTGATATACATCCAATGTCAGCTCTCCAATGTGGCCATTGTTGTCAACTTCCCTGGTGTTCCTCAGAGCGGTTTGCCGAGACAACTTGTCGCAACCATGTCGTAATCCCGTTGAAGAGCATCCGTCATGAAGGTCAGCAGTAGCAGCTTTTTATTGTTGGCGGCCTAATCGCCAACGGTTCGCGCTGAAACCCCTGATAAAAAAAACTCAAATCCTCCCTCGATACATTCTTCAGAGCTTCACAGCAGTAGCTGGCCATTCGGATCCAGCTTTTGCGCAATAGCAGACCTTTCCAATGGGAGTTAAGGGGTGGCTTCGCAGCTTTAGCGAAGTGCTTCCTGCCCCTCTCAACTGATCACATGTGCAACGGACCCGGCAGGGACGTTATTTTCACAAGAAGCATCTCAGGTGCATCTCAGGTGATGGGATGCATTGTCAACATGTAATGTTGATACTAGAAAAAAATACTGCTGAATGTAGACGAAGTGGGTTCAGCACATATTGACAACCACCTACCTAGGTACATGCCGCATCCTGCCCTCTCTGCCACAGACCACCGCCACGTTATCGTCAGGCGAGGCAACAGCAACAACATTTTGCACCGCTTCATCAGCCCCGCTTCATTGAACACCTTACACTCCACACCCAAACGTCCAGCCGATTGGCGCGGTCGATGCTCATAACTAATTCTGTAGGATAAGCGTCTCTGGAGATTCGTGTACCTCTTTTCTGCGCAATGTTTTCCTTTGGGAGAGTCTCCCCGAACTACAGTAGTAGACACGGCCCCAACGCAGCAAAGGTGAAGTTAGATGGATACCACTGCAATACATAGACGAGCACCCACCGAATGACTGCAAGGAATCTGTCCACCGCAGATTTATTTTCAAGAGATTCGCTCATCTTGCGTTTTTTTCACACTCGTTTTATCTCTCAGCTCGAGACCAACAAGTATTTCAAGACTCGCACGTAGGGACGCGGTTCGGATACACCGGATTGATTTCTCGCACATGTTACAGAAGCGATAAATCAGCACCACCATGAGGCGAAACAAGAAAGTGGTAGCGACTGCCGATCCTGATTTTGCGGATGAGGAAGGGAGCAATTCGCGCGGTGGTTTGGATCTGGAGGCGGAGGAGGAGGAGGACAGCGGCAGGGGGTTGTTGGTGGCGGTCAATAAGCACGTCATCAACGAAGATGAGGATGATGAAGAAGAGGAGGCGGAGAAGGGCGAAGAATGCAAGTTGCCTCTCAAAAACATGCATGGTGTAGCCCCGACAGAAAAAGCTGAGATGTCATGATCGTGCCGGCAGTCCTGCAGCTATTAGGGTGTGGATTCCAAAAGCTTTTGCGCGGAGTGCGGCAACGGTGTGTTCAAAATGACTTCCGAATGTTGTCAACTAGTGTGGATGCATGCATACGTGCGAGGGAGATCAAGTCAAGCCATGCTGTGAACGATGATTCCCGATCTGGTTTGTCTCCCGCATGCTTTCAAACGCAGTGAGCAAGCCAATGATGTCAATGGCAGGAGAGATTGTGGACGAGGGTTTGGGGGAAGACTTCGAAGATACGCCCTGGGTGCCACCGACTGTCAAACGGGTAGGTGTCTGATTCGGTCGGCCTCGTACCGCTGAGTGAGGAGATATTGGTATTTCGTCATTTGATTTTATTTATTTTTTCAGCGCTCACAGCACTGGTGCCGTATACTCCAACCCGTGGTCACACAGAAGAGCCCCTCTCTACCCTCCCCTCCTGCGGTACTGTGTGTTCGATTATTTCGCGAGAAGAGTTCAGCACTCCATTCCCTCTGTGTACACACGAACTAGCGCTATCCACTAGGCTAGGGGTGGAAGCGAGAGAATAACTCACTTTGCAAGAAAAGCTCGCTTACGCCGGGATTCGAACCCCTGACCTGACCTCCAGAGGGTTTCGAGGATACCAACTACACCACCGGAGCGACCGGCGTGGCGTCAAATGAATAAAAACTGATACGGAAATATTCAAAGGGAAAGCAGTCTACACCGCCAATGATGCCGACCTGCGCAACCGGTGGCGCTTTCATACATGGCAAGGTCGTAGCAGTGAACAGACCAAGGTGGTGTGATGGCCAATTGTACGGCAATCGGGATCATCTGCAGAGTTAGACGAAAACATGTTTGTTCAAAGCCTCGATAATATGGATACTCGGTGCATCTATGTTAAGGAATAGAGAACGGACCACTATTTGCGTGTTTCGTGTACCACGTTTTGCTCGGCCGCCACCAGGCGGAAGAAAACCGCGCGCAGACCATCTATAGGGCCGGGAAGAGCAGCATCTGGGACACGCGTTTGCACGAGCTCGAAGACATGGGAATTGGCGTCGCGCTGTACTTTCAATTCCTCAAGGTGACTCCGCCAGAAACTTTACAGAGCACGTGAGCCTCTTTCCAATCACGAGCACAAAGGCAGAGGAAACAACGACCCTCTGGCTAAATCAGCCCACGAACGAACGCTACTGTTTGGCACACATGTCGGCCTTGCCCCGCAACACTGCTTTGCGCTTTCCACCCACGGGGCAAGGCCAGCGCCGTCACGACATCACCCGAGCAAAGACATGAATGTTTGGGTTCGATTGCTGCGCTTTGATGCCGAAAGGTGGAAATTTCCAGGGATCTTCTGCGGCACATGTTCCTGGGGATTGGCTGGGGACTACTGTAGCATGCCTCCGTCCGCCAAAACGCCGTTGCATTTGGCGTATTGTCCGTTCCAACCGTTCGAATACGATTGCCCTCGCCCTCCACCAAACCAAATATCCCTTCCGACTCTATCCACTCGCCGCCGTTCGTCGTTTCTGTGCCGCGGCATTCATGCCTCATCCTTGACAACAGTTTTTGACAGGAACGTACTTTGTGCTTACAATACTGAGCATTCCACCTCTTCTCTTCGCCGTCTCCGGAGAGGGTTTCACGGAGGTGAGTAGAGCTACATTCTCAACTATTCTTGGTCAGCGCTTGTTGCAAAACAGTGGTCTACGCCCGATCTGAACACTATTATTCAGGCGCCCAGCACTCGCAAACCTCATTACTGCTTCTCTACGGCGGTGCTACATTCGGGGTACGGCAATTCGCAAGGGGTTAAATGCTCCGTACCAGAAAAATGATCTATCCAGCACGATGGTGCTATGCAAATCAAGCAGCCATGAAAAACAGCCGGTACGCGGGGATACCGTACACACCTAAAAGTGGATATTTCGAACACCAACCTCTCCGTGGTGGTGCGAGTTGTTGTTAGGAGGATGGCAGTCCCCTGACTGCGTCAAATGAGGCTGTCGGTTCCGCCTCTTTTTTCGACATGGAGTCGGGTGCCACGCTTCAAAGGACCTTCTTTCTTTGACTCTTGCTGTTGTAATGTTGCGGGCCGGGTGACCTTGGATGTTCCAGCGTGGCAACACACCTCGTCCCCATGCTTTTGCGGTGCGCTCGATTCTTTCCCGTGGGACAGGTCACCTTCTTCGAGAGCCTGGTGCTCACAATGGTTGGCAACGTGGGTTCGGCATGTGAAGAAGATGCCGCTCTCACAGAATACACCTCGGGATGCAACTCTACAGCAGGCGCCTCCCAGGTGCTCAAGTGCAACAACTGGCGACCGCTTTCACAATAGATATGGACGCATGACGCTTGCAGCTCGAACACGCGTTCGGCTGTCGGCATCATTTCCGTAAGGTTCGAGCTCAAACGTGTCCTTGCAGACATGAAGATCCGCCGATGTGGAGATTGTTGAGAGTCACTACTGAAAACAGCTTGTCCCCTGCTGCCTTAGCCCCCCTTTATGTCTGGGAACTCGAAATTTGGCGGGAAACCGTTGAGGAGGCGGTCGGCTGGATAGCCCACACGTTGACCACTGACAAGATCAGTTGGACATGTGTGTGCGAGTGTGTGTAGCGGTGTCATTTGTGGTGGTGGTGAAACAGTCTCACTCCTAGCGCCGGGAGAAGCCATACACCGCCAACGCAATGGTTAGTTTGTCTGCCGCTAAATCCCTCACTCCTCAAGTGTATACTTCACCTGTTCACTCTGCAAAACATAGTAAATTTACCGTAAGCCTGTAGACTAGAGCATGAAGCGACAAGAATACTCCATACGGTAATCACGCGTGATCCCCGGTCAGGGTGCCTGATTTCCCCCGATGATCTCGCCGAAACGAAGCGAGAACTCAAAAGCAGTGGGTTACACCCTTGTTCTCCAATGCCTAGTCCTGTATATCGAAACAAATAGATCAAATTTGAACGTGTCGACGTTCTGGATGAATGTTTGCGTCCGAGGAAGCCAGAAGACCGGGGTATTCGATTGTCACGACAACGCTACCACCGCTTACCATACCGACAACGGATATTCAATAAAATGCGATGAAACATGAACGTGCTTCCAATAATCGGCAGGTGGTGTTCGGGACGGAGTACGCCGAATTGGACATTTCGTACTACATCACGGCTTTCGACTTCTTGAGCTCGGTCTTTGCAATCCTGGCCATCATCTACTGGAGGCGGCGAACCAACGTTACCGTGGAGAGGGTGAGTGAAGGTTGTTGGCTCTTCTTGCTTAATTGCAACCGTTTCGGATACTGCAAGGTACCTCCTAATATCCCCATTGACCCAACGCACGTGGACGCCTGCCATGCACAGGGTACCGGCCCTCAATACGGAATAGATACAAAAATCAGGAGAATAAACGAAGATCCGAGAAGGTAACGCACAAAGCCAAGGCATCCAAACTTGACACGTTTAAGAGCATATCAAACGCGACAAGCAGGAGATCGAAAAAAACTTGAAATTAGGCAGCTAGCTGGCTGTTGCCGAATAACGAAGGCAATCGCACGGCGTTGACGTCGGATTGACGAAGTAACAGAATTCTCTGCTGTTTTGTTATATCGAAGTTTTGTTTGACGTGGTGCACAACATACCTCTACACTGCGCTCGCTGCACTCTGCCGCAATAATTTTCACAAGCAACGTGAGCAAGATGGTCTTTTACGTTAGTTTGTTCAATTGCTGGCCAAAGGTATTACCACGCGTCTGTCACATATACCCATTTGTCAATCCACAGGTAGGTTCCCTCCCCACCCACAGGTAGATGAAAACAAGATCACAGCAACCGACTATGCTGTCTACATCGAAGGACTGCCCGAAACGGCCAGGAGAAAGGAAATAGGACAGTTTTTCAAGTGAGATGTTGTGTCTACCCTGTGGTGGTCCAAGCAAAACAATTTCCTAGACGTTTCCGCACTACCCAGTAAGTGTAGTGTCGTCGGTGTCTGTCCCGAAACATTTGACCTCCCTTACTACAGTTTCATCTACGAAGTATATCGAAAAGCAAGACTCTCCATGCGCTATTGAAGCTATATGCTTACGCCTCCTTCTTGTCGCTCCACCTTCGATCAGGCGGAAATATCGTTTCGTTTCATGGGAGGGGAGGGTATTCTCCCATTGAATAACTCTTTCCGTACACAGAGATGCGGAATTCGGGCAAAAGTTGGAACCGCGTCGGCTGAACCTCGCACGTTTTTGAATGGATGAAGGCGACCTCTCGTCTCTTTCGTGTCCGTAAGCATCGAGACAGTTCGAAAATGTACTGAGCTCTTGGGATCATCCCTGCCACTCGGCATTCAGCAATTCCTGCTCCGATCGTTTGAAAGTAATTCCGCTCTGGGTTTGAGAGCGCTCTCACCGGCGCGGGGAGTGTCACAGGCGAGGTCCTCCTGCCGCTGCAGGAGGGCTCGCCAAATCCCAAAACCGACATTTAATGATCGGCACTGAGAACGAGGCCTTCATCCCGCTGACCCTTGCCCGACCCGGCTGTAGGAACTTAGAGTAGCTGTTGGTCTGTTCTACAGTAGAACGTCAATTTGGTGCTGTATGATACCTACCATTTTTATCCGTCTTTGTGTCGCATGGTACTCTCATCTGTTCCAGTGATCTGTACCAGCTAGAGGCACCGGACTGGAAGGGGAGGGCACCCTACGAGTATGCACAGCCCGTTTTCAGCGTAGAAAACACCGGCGACAAATGGTACATGGGCAAGGTTAGTGGAATGTCTAGCCCACCTCCAAGATGGGTGATCGCTGAGTGTATCTGCCAAGTGTTGTGGGCAAGTGGTAGGGGTGCGGTGTTCGTTCACAGTATTGCCAACATCGAGGGCAGCCCTGAGCCCGGTAGCTGCAATGCAGGAATCAGACCGTCAAGCCTAACGTGCGCGAGACTATGTGTAGTTTCAGCATCCTGCCCGGAAAACCGCCCGGCACACGTGACACGTTGCGAGCTACAGAAAAATAGAAGGGTGTGAGCTTAGCCTGGCCAGTGATCGGCGGAAACGGCGGTGGATGATATCATTCGCATCGGATGTTGGTTTACGCGGCTTAACGAAGCACAACATCGGAGCTACCGTCAGCTCTAGGGTGGTAGTGGGGTCCAAGAGTTAGCCGGATGAGGGGCATGCTGTTGCTTCCGAGCCCCCGTTGTCGCCTGGATAGTGACGTCGCCTTGTCGGCGTGCATGCATGGAATGCACTGTACATTTGGGGTGAGCCCAAAAGTATGACCTAGACTGATGGTCATTTATGCTTGCAATGTACACGAGTTTGAGCGAGACCACTGGTCGCCACAGGAGGCCTCACCCAATCTAGATTGTGCATTATGGGATCCACTCCGAGGAAGAAATACACTACATGTAGTAGCCTCTGCCCGGACCCGCCAGAGTGTCCGCATGAAGTTACACCCACCAAAAAGACACCGGTTTCGCAATCATCAACCGTACGTCTGAAAAAGCTCGCCCCAGTTCCCTTCACCTTGCAGCGCCTTCACACGAGTCAGACCTCTTCTACACTCCACCCCCGCCGCCCCACAACCGTTCTGTTGATACGAAACGTACCGAAAGTGGGTTGCGGAAGCTTGTGTCGCGCGCAAGGTCGGCAGGGAAGTGAAAGCGTACAAGGACAAGAAGGACACAGTGGTGGAGCTGAGAAGAAAGAGGGCCGAGGCAAAGATGTACAATGACGTAAGTGAGAAACGTCCCGAACGTTTCAGAACAGGGGATGCATCGTGTACATCAACCTTGCCCGATCAATAAAGACGGGTTCATCGTGATATCTTTCGCGGTACAGCCAGTTTCCCGCCTTCTTTCATACCTTGTGGGCAGAACGGCCATTAGTGCTCCGTTTGGTTCCCCGTGGTTTCACACTGAAACTGCTCTGGTGCATTGGACATCCAGCTGTGTACTTCGTTTCGTCTGCGAGCGGTTTCTGGCTATTGAATGATCATTTCCACCGGCGAAGCTGTAGCCGCTTTCCACTCTGGCTTACCCAACATACGTAGAGCGCTCACGGCGACAATCTCCAGTTCGGCAATTTCTCCAATACCGCACATTTTTTCTAGACACGCAAGCTCGGAATGCCCGGCCTCACTGATGTGAAGCATGTGTCGACTGCGTGGACCACACCCACTCGAACAAGGTTTGTCAAGGGCTTGATTTCCGGTGGGTATGTTGTTCGCGACACTGCCGCAATGTTGCAGCACAACACGCCGAGGCGCGACGGCGCGAGACATTGAAGTGTCAGTCTTCTCCCCCCCACCTCGTCGATATTTATCGGTTCATTTCCAAAGGGGACTCCCTTCGAAGATGGAGCCGGAGCCGACGAGTCCAAGTTCGCGAAGGCCGTCAAAGCAGCAGACAAACTGGGGGAACAAATAGCCAAGACGACCGACAAAATCATGGAGATGCGGCAGGATATCGACGGCAAGCAGGTAGTCCATTCTTGAAGTCGATGTGGAAGACGATTGCATTAATAGGAGAAGATCTCTGATGCTACGCCGACAAACACTTGCACGAAAAAGCTTCAGACCTATCCCTTGGAGGTACTACTGGACACACTCTCATAGTTCTTGGTGGAGTTAGAGTTTGGCAATCAACACGAAAAACCATGACAAAATGAAACCCTTTCGAGGACTTGTGATCAAAAATAGTTACACGAAGGTTGGTTGTGTCACTTCTACCGTAGTCGATTGGTGGGCCACTGTGGACTGACTTCGTGAATCTGCAGGCATTTGGGTATGGGGGCGCGAGCGAGTGCGTTTCTACGTATCCGGCGGGCAGCTATAGATAGTCTACAATGTTTAAATCATTTCCAAAAAAGGGCATTCGCCAATCTGTGTCTTCGTGTTGGACGACTTACGTGTGATGTATGGAGGGGAAAAGAGTTGCCATCGCCACCTGCTTGAAACACCAAGCGACGTAGAGGTCCTTTCAATGACGTCAGCGGCCACAGGGGATTGGCGTCTGATGTCGAGCAATATCCACTCGTATCAACAGTTTGAGCGCCTGACGGACACTTGGCAGGCTTGCGTGGGGGCGTTCATCGTGTTCAACCATCCTCTGAGCCTTCATCGATGCATGGAAGACTTTTCCTCGCTGAGCAGATTCAAGAAATACCCCAAGGAGCTCAAGTTCCAAGGGACGCACAAACTCAAGGTACGAAAAAGTAGTTGAGCAACTACTTCTCCGCGATTCAAAAGGCCGCTGGCCGTGCTCAGCCAAGTCAGTGACTCTCGACCAACTTCTGGTACCAGGTGGTGAAAGCGCCCGAGCCGGACAACATCATCTGGGAAAACCTTGAGTTCTCCAAGTTCAAGCGGCGTATGCGACAAAATGTGACTGGCCTGGTGTCGTTGATAGCCCTAACGATCGCCTTCGCCCTAGTGATGATAGCCACCGGCATTCAAGACCACTGGGCGCAGATCATCCCCAAGATCACATACTGCCAGCTGGAGGTATGAAGTCAAGCGAATAGCCCGTAGCTCATTTTCTTGAGTATACACCCCCTTTGGGGTCGTGTTTGTTGTGTGTTTTTTTTGTCGTTTCTCATTTGTGTTCTGCTGGGTTTCTCGGTTCTGGTGTTTGATCATATTTGAGGGAAACACCAACCCAGTGATGTCTTGCTAACCCGACGAATTGTTCAGCTTGGTGTGCCACAGTATCATGTGAGAAAATTCTCTCTGTGAAACCCCCCCTCCGTGAGAACTACTCCCTCGTAAGAGATGTCGCCAAAAGCAATCACATTGTGGACGCCCTGGATCGAATGTGTGGTGTACAGGTATTCATCTTTCTGGCTCCGAAAAGGTCCGCATTTCTCACCCGACTCATTGGCCGCCCACGAGGCATTCAGCGTACTGACGTTATTGTTGCCACGGTTGAGGTGTTTATTTTGCGTGAAGTATTTTCCATCAACTAAAGGCAATCGAGAACCCACTCGGTACTCTTGCCAATCATTGAAATAATGTTGCTGTCACAAGTTTGACGGTGAGACGCCAAAATGTCAAATGGTACCCAAATGTTCACCAAGAATGACGAGACCCCCTTATCATTGACGTTGCCACAAAGTTTGGAAGGCTGCGTTGCCAGAAAGCATATACCGTATCGCAACACGAACCATTAATGTTGACACCAATCGGAGTATCGAATGCAACGTAGGATGGTTAGCTACAAGCAGGCTGTAGCTAAAGTTGCAGCTCTCTGGACAAGACACACAGACGCCACCCCGAGTTGCCCATCTTCTGATTTGGAATGCTTTGTCGTAACCCTTGTTCAGTCTCGACATGGTGGGTTCCAGCGCGAGAGACACATCGAAAACGTAATTGGGTGTCTGGAAGGGGACCTGAACACACCGAAGACCGTAACACAGCGTGTATGCGTCCTGGGGGTGACCGGGCGATGGACCATAACAGCAGAACTCCCGTGGGGGGTGCTGGTTCACAAGACGGTGGCAGGCACCTCTCAGGGCGTGCTCCACGTTGTCTTGTTGGGATCATCCTCAAGCAGCCACTCGAGAATGCGGCATCAACCTCACATGCGAAAATCCTCTTGTGCCACAATTGCACGCATTCTTTTGCGTCATTGTCTCTGCGAACCTTGCAAGGTACCAGCGTTGTACTTCAGCAACTATTCCAGGGCGATTGACGTTGCGGACGAGCTGTCTCTCGTGCGGCCGGACCAAAGCTACCGCGGCGATATCGATGAAGCTTGCCAGACACGCCTCGATAACCCGTTGGCGGTGTACATGGTGTACACACTCGAAGAGGGCGATGATAGGTGGGTCCTTACGTCGATCGGCGAGGCGCACCGGATGCATCGCGCTTCACCGAAACGAAACTCCAGACAAGTGCTGCTTTTCTCTGCCCACCCCTCCCATGTGCTCCTCCTCGATGAATCGCCGCACTTGGGGTTACTGGTCTCCCGAAAACGAGACACACCTCCTCCCAACCTTGGACCGCTGTCCCCGCTTATCCGTTCGGTACGTCACTCCACCACCAACCTAGGCCCCGACTCTGAGCTATCGTTTCCCACGCGTGCCGTTCTCTTGTACAACCAATACAACATATTACCTTGTTTCGGTGTGTCGCACGACACGTGCGCTGACGAAACACGACAGTTACCTTTCGCCGGCGTTGAACTACACGATGGACGCGTGCGGGATAGGGGAAGACGTCTGCCCCGCGGCCGGGGACGACCTACACTGCCCTTGTGTTTTAGGGGGAAGCATTCAGAGGTGCGACACGCTGGAGTGCGCGGAGCCCGGAAACGATCCCGGCGGAGCATGCGGAGAATTCGTCTTGTCCACGGTGAGAAAGGAGAGCGGTGGGGACGAGACTATTGGTCCATTCCCCGGTAAGGGTACGGGGGAGTACGAGGGACCTCACAATGATTCCTGACGAACTCCATACGTTGTTCGGAATAGCGTAATCACAGAAGAAAGCCTCGCCCTCGCTCAACTGTAAGACTGTGAACATCATTCGTTTGAGCTGAAACTTCGTCGGGTTGGGGGTGCCTTGGTGCCCAAACAGTTATTGTAATGCTCTCCTGATAAAATGAGGATAGACTTCCCCGAGTGCCGAGATGTACCTCTAAAGTTTTTCCTTGTCGAACGGATTGACGAACCACAGTTGTCGGGATGCTATTGTTACGAACGGCTCCTGGACGAGCGAGAGGAGTCGGGCATATTCTCGGTGAGAGACTTGACTCCTATCAGATAGGGTTTTGTGGTAGAGCGACGATGTTTTCGCAAGAAAAGTCTACGGTAAACATGTTCCGGTCAGCCTCCCATGCCATCCAAACCCTGATGAAAGGGAGCGTGCTTCTTGCCGGAGGGAAGCACAATCCAAGAACGTGAGAAATCTACGCCGCGACTAGTCATTCACTCGTTGTACTTCAGAGCCGATTTTTCGTTTGTTTTGGGGCCATTGGGGCCGGTGCTGCTTCAACGACGAATCGATACAGGCCGCTACCAACCTGAACGCTGAAGACGGCGACATCTGCAGAGCCTTTGCCGCATCCTGGGTCCTGGTTAAGGTAGTGAACGTACCCTACCGTTTCTTCTTGTCTCGTTTGCTCAGCTTTGCAACTCCGATCCATGTTAGAATAAACTATTGCATTGTTCAATTCTTGGAGACCTTGTGTCGAGCTCTTGTCTTCGTTGCTTGCATATTCACCCGTGGTGTCAGCAGTTACGTTGCCCACCCTTCAATCTCTGAACGAGTGTCAATCCGTGTTCATGCGGTACTGTTCATGCTGCCTCAAGCCTCAATGTTATCGGCACTATTTCAACTTCACATCTTGTCTTGCGTCATGCCAAACCGACGATATCAACTACAGCCTCTTCCAGTCAGTGAAAAACATTTCCAACATTTTGGTGCTCTTCTCCCTTCAGTACAGGTGCTCAATGCCTTTCTCTTGCTTGTTATTCGATACCCATCACCGGCGTCCGACGAAAGCTGTTGTGTTTGGACTGCGCTATCATTCGCTCAAACTAACGCAGGTGTTCAATTTTGTGGTGTCTTTACTGACGCCATTCATCAACGGCATCCTGGAGCATTGCTTGACTTTTCTCGTCACGGAATGGCAACACAACACCAGCGACGACGAGACCGCCACTCGCCTCATGTATGGGGTTTTCAAGACGCAGGTCAGTGGACCGCAAGGGTACAGGGGACCATACGCCGGGGTCAACTTGATGCGATAAGAGAGCTGGGTTTCCCGAATTCAACGACACGCTGCCGGGAGAGTTGTTCATTTGAAATGCCTAACCCTATCCGTATGCTTTCGAAGCACCCCGGGCGACAATGATGCCGGCAAGCATGTCTTGAGGGCACCTGATATTCTACGTCACCTCCGATATCATTACGGCGATGCTGTTCGTGCCATTCGCGGGACGGCCAAACCTCCCCGCGTAAAGTTGTAATCAGAAAAGATGATTTTTCATATGGTCAAGCGTCACGTGCCTTGGGTAAATTCATCAGGCAAACTTCCGCCGCCTGCTCGCTCTGCTGGCGCGCTTCTGGGCAGTTCATCAACACGGGGCTGCTTTTCTTGCTGGTCTACGGGACGGGACCATCCGGGTACGAGACCCCACAGATCTTGAAGGATCTGAGCATTTTTTCCGGGCCCTACACGGACTTCAGCAGAGACTGGCAGGTTGGTTTCGAACTGCTCAAGAGAGTCCACGGGCCTTGAAAGGTGTAACGAGGGACGTGCTTTATCCTGGCAACCACGGACTTTTCGCTCTTCGAACATGCTTCAAAGGGTTTTTTTGTTGTACAGTTTTCTTGGCATTGTTGTCGAGGGTACTTTCGCGGAAGTCGTTGTTCAACGACGTCGACCGTTAAGGAAAGCTATCGATCTGTTGGTACTTACTGTGGACTTAGGTCAGCGGGTGGGGAAGATAGGCTTCGATGTCCAATTATTGCAGTGCGGAGGAAATACGTGCATGGCGGCCGTCATGATAGGGTAACTCCCCAAAGGAGTTACTGTATTACCATTGTTGACGGTTGGCTATGGGCCGGAACAACGTGCGGGAATACCGTCGTTCGCACACGCCTTATGGTCGTTCGCATGGATATGAGGATTGCTTCACCTCGCCAGCAGCACAGTTCAAACGCGACAAATCACCCGTCCAAGACGACAATCTTCATGCTTGCTCCGTGTACACGAGTCAGTCACATATTGATCAAGCTTTTGCTTGTTGTTTCTCGCAGAAAGATGCTGGGCACGGCTTGCTGATCTCCTACATCCTGGCGGCTATCGGGCCACATGTTGGTCCGCTGATAGAGTGCTTCTTTCTCAGGTATGGTGACCTTTCGCGGAAAGGTTCCGGTGAGGGACGAAAAGAGGCTATTCGAGCGTAATAGGATTGTCCCTAGAAATGTTTGCCTCGTCTCTACTTCGTTTATCTCGATGCCCCCGGCGGGATTGTTCTCATCAGAGTTAAGTAAGTTGCGATTCGAGCAACAACACCGACCCTTTCTTATCATACCCCTACCCTCCTCCGATGGATCGGAGAACACAACCCCATTGTATCGACGCTGCCGACCAGGACATGAAAGCAACCTGAGGACCATGAAACATACCCTCGGGATTTCTTTGAGAGAAACTCGGTCCAGAAACTCGATAATTCGGTCAAACCCGTATCAACAGAGTGCCTCAAACCCCAACGTTGCTATATTTTTCAAGTTTTTCCTCTACTCGTCAGCTCACATTTACTCGGTCTGTCACTCTATCACATCGTTCAGGTTGATTCCATAGAGTTTTTTGGCTCGAAGCACAACGCCAGGGACTTCACCTACACCGTTCGCTTAGAAACTGCAGTTGAATTCGTCGACGAAAATAGGCAGCAATATGTGGCAGCGAAAAAGACGATAACCACCATGCGTTTCGTTCTTCGTTCTACGGCGATGACAAGAATACAATATCTTCGGTAGGCACTGTTCTTCTGTAGTCCGAATATAGGACGTACATGCACCAGCTGTGAAGATGCCCTTCCTACCCTTTGAACCGAGCACCAGCGTGCGGACGCTCATCATTTGCTACTATTCACCCAACACCTACTCCGCTGGTGCTGAGTAAAGAATTCCTTGACACCCCGTCCCCCTCTACCCTGCGTCGCAGCAAGCGACGTATTCGCAAGGCCACGAAGGCGGTGCAGGAAGACAAGGGGGAGTACGTCATGCAGGGAGACCTCAACGAAGTTTTCGTGGGGCCGGTCTTCGACTTCACAGTGAGGAAACACGCTGATGTTGTTGCCGTTATTGCCATGTAACAGACGGCGGCTGACGTTCGGTGCCTGCTCGTATGGGGAAGACGTTTCCGTAACTACCGTTGCTGCAGGTGGACCCCAAAACTTGCATCTAGATTCACCTGTTGGTAGCTACGTCTTGAGGGGGGTGTTCATTCCTTGATCGCGATGTACGCCTAGAACAAGGACCATCTACGGAGCCAATAAGGCGGAGAGGCCTCAACATGCTCGTCGTGAGCTCTCTGCCCCCGCCGGAATCCGCGCTCGACTTCCCCTGCCTTGCCCGCTAATGTGTGCGGTGGTGTTTTGTTCCTCCTCGCTTGCCGGTGTCTTGCTGTTAGTGGCCTACTCCGGAGAGCTGATCTACTGAAAATAAATATGCAATGTGCAGAAAGCCCGTATGCATCGATACGGCGCCTCCAAAACTACCCGCCCTCACGTGTCGTGCTTTTCCCGCGTTCTTCTGTTCTATTCTCGTTTTACAGACGCGTTACTCGTACCTTCTGACGCTGCTGTTCACGGCGATGGCATACTCCGGAGGGATGTTTGCCATGAACGCCCTTTCCTTCGCGTTCTTTTTCATCACCTACTGGGTCGACAAGGCCATGCTCCTGAGATACTACCGGCGACCCCCGCACCGCGAAGATGCGCTGCAGCAGCAGGTAAGCGCAAATCTTGTGTACAAGGAAAGCCCATCTTATCTCATTACATTCCTGTTTTCGTGCCTGCATGCGCGTCATTGTAAAATGCCCCATTAACCCCTGTTGTTGTTCCCCTCCGCGCTTGCCCGGTGCCCAACTCCGCCTTGGTACCTTCGTGTTCTGTCTCTCGTGAAGGTCAACAACACCCTCCCGTGGGCGCTCTTGCTTCACCTGTGCTTCACGTGTTGGTTTTTGGGGACGGAGTCGCTGAAGAGCGAGGTTATCACGGAGTCGATCTCACAAGTCAAGCCGTACGAGGACGTGATCGCATCATACGAGGAGGGGTATGGGATTCTCGTAAGTGTCATGACATGATTTGCAATGTGTACGACATTGGTAGGAGATGAGAAGACGTTTCGGATTGTCAGCTACGAAGTTGTCAAGAGGTATTTTCACTATAAAATCTGTGGGATCGGCAATGAACCCGCACATGTGTTGCAGTCGAACGGATTTTCTCACGTTGCTCGAAACGGATGTTCTCACGGAATATTTCGAGTTGATTACTGTCAACGCAAACCCAAGATGGAAGCTCACATGATTCTCGATCCGTAGACCAGAGTTAGACGAAAATGCCAATCGAACTTTTATCCCAACGTTGTTTTCGCACCTCTCTCCCCGCATTCAGTATACCAGCTACGAACCGCTATGCACACCAGCATACGAGTCGTTCAGTATCCTCCGCAGAGTTTGAATCTCTCCCTCTCAATCCCTTTCCGGGCCGACAAACTCGAAGCGCACAGCGGGCGAGCCGCCATGGGAACAATCAGGATGCGTCGAACAAATACCACTTTCACCCAACCTTCATGCAATGGAAACCTATTCCTTCAGGTGTCGCGCATCATCCGCACAAACGTGTTCCCCTTGTTTCTTCTTACGCTGGGAGTGCTGGTGTGGTGCGTCCTGGAGTTTCTCAACGGGTACTTCCCGCTCTTTGATATCCTCGGGAAAGTTTTCCGGTTCGTCCTAGGATTATGCACGGGGAAGAAGAGGACCCTGGAGGTCATGCGGCCAGGGAAGAAGATTCGCAGCAGGTGCAAAGCGGTTCCGTGCGGCGTGGCGTCGTAAGTCTCGGTTTACGTCTAGGTGGTGCCGATTCACGACCGATCACTCTAATTTAGCGCCTTTTTGCCTATCAGGTGGACGTCGGAGGTCGCTGCATACACGGACGTCTACTACCAGTACATCCCCAAGAACGGGGACCTAACGACGGCAGAGAAGCTGGAGGGCTGGATGGTCAGCCACCTCGCGGATAAGTCTGTCGTCAAAAAGAAGGCAATTTTACCGACTGTATCCCACCTATGACTTGGGTTTGTGATGATGAATACCTGTTTCACCACCATCAACTGCAAGTTGTTTTTTCGCGAATGCTGATCATGTGGATCACTTCCGTAATGTGGTGGCTGTCATGGCTTACGATAGCATACACCATCGCAGAACCACGCAAATCCCGGAAATGTATCATGGCGGCTGTAGTAGACCACACGGAGGTCGATGCCTCTGTGTGATAGACACTACGGGAAAAAACGTCAAGAATACTACTACACGGTATATCATGAAAATGCCGTGGAACTGCCACGCTTTTCCGAGTATGCAATCACACTTCGAAATACACGAAACCCTATTGGTTGCAAAATGTTGAGTAATACCCCCCCCCCCCTCAAAGCCCAATCGATGCTACTGCCTGCCCCATGCGGTAGAATGTTCCAGAGTTGTGCCGATCGCCCGCATTCTCGGGCTGACTGTTCTTACCATTCTGCCGGAAAGCATTGTTTTCTGAAAGTTTGGCGGGAGAGCTTCAGCTCAGGCTGACACAGAACGCCAGGTATTTGGCTACAAACATGTCGACAGCACCAAGAGCAGCATCGTGCCGATAAGATTTCAGTCGTCTTCACATGCTTTCGTCTCCATTCGAACACGCACCAGTCCGGAAGTTTGTATCGACTGCTGGAAGTCAGTTGATGGGGAACGGACAAGGAAGAAGACTCATAGACAACCTCCAGTAGCCGCACCAACACGCTTTCAACCTCCGCACAAGACATGTTCCAAATGTATTCATTGTTCGTCGTGTGCAAACTTCACGAACCTACAACAGGGGTGGGACATGGACGAGGAGGAAGCTCCTCCGGGGAGGGGAGACGCCAAATTTTCGTGGGAGGTCATCCGCGACAATTCCATCTTCACGTACCGCATCGATCTCGTCCCGGCCTACGCGGAGGTCATGGCGGCATTACAGGCGAGTCAGCAATACGGCAGAATCCTGCAAGCATGGTTCATTATTGAATCCAATTTTTCGAATGGGGCGAACAATAGCGTTTTCCGTAAGTGGGAGATCATATACACGGTAACTGAACCGGGAGTCGTGGCGGGAACGGTGCTTGATTGGCAGCAATGTGCCTACTTAAATGGGGCACGTTCTTATTTTCAAGAGAGTCTAGGAAAGTACTACTATGCAGCGCTAGCAGCGCTAACACCTTGCCGTTGTTGTCGCTGAGGTTGTTGCTGTCGTTGCTGTTGCCGTCGCCGTCGTCGTCGTTGTCGTTGCAATTGTCGATATCGCTGTCGTCATCGTCGTTATCGTCGATGTCATCGTCGTCTTTGTTGCTGTTGTTGTTGTTGTGGTCCTCTTGATCCAACGTACACAATCGGGTCCTGCAGGAGGAAGAACGCTTGTACAAGGAGGATTTAGAGGCCGACAGCGACGACAGCGATGCGTCGGGAGATAACGATGACAGCGACGAGGAGGAAGAAGAGGAGGACTCGGTATGATGAAGTATCTGTTTGGTGACACGTTTACGTACTGAACGTATTTTCGCTATGAAGGTTGGTTTTGATGATTTGGGGTTTCGAGTGTTTGAATGATTTATCATTGTGGACAGTGCCGGCAACAACGTACATCGTACGACGTAATCATTCCTCAGCTATCAGCATCTGAGAGCATAGGACGTAAACGAACAGAAGAGGAGGGTTTGGTTCGACAGCCGTTCGAACTACTCTAAGCTGTTTGGATATTGGTGTTTTGTAAAGTCCCTGACGGTTGGTTGACTGTGTCTCCCGTATCAATGACCACTCATCACTGACCTCATCGAATTTGTCTACATGCGATGGGCTGGTTCCGTGTGCCAGCAGCCACTTGTGAGATGCAGCATCCGGTCGGCTGATCTTTTGATGCTCGCTCGACAAAATATAGGATGACGAGGTGGAGCAGACAGCGGCCTTAACAAGTTCAAAGAAGGCCAGCAGCAAGAAAAAGACTCCATTCAATCCATTCGATGACGCCGGAAACGGAGGGGAAGACACAGACGGGGACGATGCAGGGGACGACGACGGCTATAACCCGTTCGCGGACTTCATGGACGGGGTGAGGCTCACCTTCTCGTGAATGAGGCAGCACGCTGCAGATATAGACTATTTCGATAACCTCGGTGTTGACACTGTAGCGCATTCCGTTCGGTGGAGCGAAACGTGGCAAGGGCGTAGACTATACTGTAGCACACGTTTCTTTTCTTTTCGTGCTTTTCTCGACGAGTAGTTTCTTAGGTCGTATTTCATGTTTACGCCATGACGGTACGGGCTTTCGCCCTTGTTACTGTAAACGATGACCTACTGGTAGCTGCAGTATGTAGGGTTGACTAGAGTCCGAGATGACAGGTGGAAGAATAGTCATTAACACGGCAAGAGAGTCCTCGGTCCGGCGGAGAACAGAAGCACGGAACTGTAGGTATATTGGTCGATGAAATGGTGCCCGGTCAAGTGGCGTGGAACCTGAACATGTTGATGGTGGTCTTTCAAGGTCTATCGACCATCCCCGGGCGGCAGCCCCCGAGATACCTCTTATCATTTCGAACACTCCTGCCGGCTCTAAGTTGATGCACCACTCTGCTCTGGTTTACCCTGCCGAACCCCGCCCTGCATTGGTCGCGATGAAGATGGACGACGATTAAGGATGGACAATTACTACGAGGACAGTCGACGGTGCCGTCACAAACAGGAGAGGATCCGCGACGCGGAAATATCTTCTGCATTGTTGCGAATGCCAACAACATTGTTTGTACCGTTCAAGAAGCAAGCGTACCTCGTCGAACTAGAGATAATGTTCCTTCACCAGATTGTGTTACTATGCAAAGAGTATTCATCCCGCCGTTTATCCCGCCGTTCACGCCAAGATGGCCCAAACTACCATGTCGCGCTGACTGACGAGTATGAGCGATGTCTGGAAGTTCTATCTAGGCATTGACTATCGAGTGTTTGACTCAGTGACCACAGTATGGTCGTCCGTCATGCTAGCATTATTGCGGCCGATGGAGTAGTTTTGTGGAAGAGTGGCTGCACTCACTCCTGCTTCAAAACAATACTACATACGACATGAGAGTGGTTCTGGTGCAAATCGTTGCTGGAACCAGACATAGTCTGGGCATTTTGGCATCTAGTGAACGCAGTCTAGGCCGGCATCAACTTGAAGTCGGTTTCAAGGAGGGTGGCACTTTGAAGAGAAATTGAGGGCCGAAGAGCGGAGAGCACCATGTCGATCGTGTACAACCATCGAACAAGGCGGTCACGAGACACCTGGCGAGGCCAGCCGGCGGACGGAAATCCGAGGGGGGAGAGGGGAGGGGTGGGGTGTTCACGTGCAACTCGGTGGACTGCCATTGAACGAGGCTGGGAGGTGCGCTGTCAATTCCACTGTTTCGGAACACATTGAAGCGGGTGATGACTGACTAAGTCGGAGCGGCGCACACCTTCCTTGAGGTTGACGAGATAATGCATCCTGTTGGTTTGAGTCATGAAACAGTCGACGACGATTATTTCGAGCATCTATCCATGGTGGAAACGTTTCGCCCGGCAGTGCACATTTCTGTTTGAATAACGCCTCCGGTTTGCCGCAGAAATGAAAAGCCATTCAGTAGGTTGGTCGAACGGCGCCGTACTCGGTAGAAGCGCAGCAATTGTTTTTTCGTTCCAGGTAAGTACGTTGTTGGGGAGATTCCGGTGTGTCGGGGTCGTCATGTACTTGCGTCTTGTAGACTACCTGCGATTCTCAGTCAATTTCATCTGGCGACAAAAACGAGCGCCAGCACCCCCCATGGAGGGCGGGGGCAAGGGCGGGGGCAAAGAAAAAATGCAACGGCACCTGACGGCGTTTTATGTAGGCCGGAATCGGAGTCAACGGGCGGGAGGTTCCTGCTCTTGGAGGCGATCAGAGTAGGTCGCCAGAACCCCGCAGAGAGCGATTGTTGTTTCACCTGACGGTATACGAAACAAACGAGCAACCGCAGGCTACATGTTTGTTGTGTCATACCAGGTATTCCCACGGTGATTTCAGCGCTGCCGAGGCAACGAAGTCGAACTCTTGCCGTATGTTTCCTCCAGCTCGAAACCGCTCAACATAGAGATCAGGTGTCAAAACTTTACGGTCTACGGTGCAGAGGCATCTAGGATACCTGTTGGGTTGAGGCCAACAAGTGACAACAGTGGGACTCTCAACAAGATGTCCTCTAAAGCACAGCAGCTTAAGGCACCCAATCGGCGACGTGTTAACCGCGGGTGGATAGGCAGTGCCGACAACGTTCCGGCTCGAAGACGGAATGGCTCACATGAAAGCATGAACGTTTGTGCACATTTGGGTTCTTGTTGTGCCGTCCTGGAGGCGTGTTGGCTGGGTTGTTTTGGTTTGGTTTTCTGAGGTCTTACAAAGAGAAAGGTCTCACGGAGTTCATTTTATTCTGCTGCCTCGCTGCTCCTGCAGCAAGAGTTTGATAGACGCGTGTCTACTGGACCAGGGCCACGTGTTGAGGAATGCACGGTGTGTAACACGCAGCCCGCGTCGAAGTTTGGACCTAGCTAGCAGAAACTCGTCACTTTTCTGCTTAAATCGCGCGTTCTCGGCGTTCACAAAGGCTCAAGGAAACGTGTATATCCATTCCACATAGCGCGACGCAAGTCCCCCGGCATCGGAAGTACTTGTGTCCATGCCGTGAAGAGAGATTCCGCGGGATGGTCCCATCAAGAAATCGGCTGCACTTTGATTCACCACATTTTATTGTGCCCGGCACAATAAAATGTCGTCAAGCGTCATCATAGCAAACAGCATGCTCCGCATCACAACCGTCACAACGCCCCCGTCACAATAACGCCATCAGCCACTCCTGCACGGTCGCCACCCACCACCTCATGCCACATCACAGAAATTTTCATCAAACAAAACCGTGGATGACCCTTCCTTATTCCCTTGCTCTTCACATCAGCAACCCCGCTTATCGAGTTGTTGGATTCCGTGTTTATGAAACATTCGGGGTCACGCACGCACTCAAATGTCTTTCAAAACCTCGCGAAGAGAAGACGCTAATTCGGCCGTCGCCGCTCCAAGCATAGTGTCGCCCATCAACCCAAAATCCCCCCCATCCCCCGCGGATATCGCGGCACCCGCCTCTGTGGCAATTAGGACCCCGGCCGCCCAATCCCAGGGTTTCCAAACACCTGCTACGCCTGTAGTTGTCAAACAACAGACGGAGGGGTCGGGTTGGCCACGGAGGGGTCGGCGTGGGACGATAACAAAGCCCGGAAAAATGAGATACTTGCTAGCCGTTGACGCATGGCTGCCTGCTCATCCCGACTAGCGTTCAGTTCATTTCTCTGGAAAATAAGTCCACTCTGGTACTATCTGTCACATTATCCAGGATCACAGCGGCGCAGGGAGCGGGAAAAAAATAATCTTATGGACCTGATGGCTCCCTTCTCGTTCCCGAGGCCCGCCATTCAAAAACGTGCTTGACACTACTGTTTTGCCGTGTTTTCGTTCTTGTCGCTTTTGTTGTCAAGGGTAGAAAACATTATCCGTCAGGGTGCTTACCTCTTTCGGTCGATCCAACGTGTGAGGTATGATTTCCGTGGCCACAGGTTAAGGCAACCCAGCTCTTTACGCGCGCAGAACAGAGAACACCTATTAAAGTGATGTAAGACATTTCGCCCTCTTCGGCCGAAAACCTAAGAAACGAGAACACCATGAGGTCCTAAAAATCAATCGCCCTCACGATGGCAAACTGCAAAAGATGCGCAAGGGCGAGGACTCTTCACGCCACAGACGGAACAGATCCATGTTGCACTTATTTTTTCGCACAAGAACGTTTCGCCTGAGGATGCCTTTTCCCCGAAGTCGATCAGCGGATTTGTACGAAAAATTGCACCACGACGGTGTCTCCTCAAATTTGGAACCGGCGGTGACGAATGTGCGCGGTTCGAAATGTCTGTTGACAGCTACTACCCCAACCCCTGATAGGTCTTTGTCGTGTACACGTCGGTAAGTGCGGAAACTGGAGTTATACCGCACACAGGCAACTTCCGTTGTTGCCTACCTATCCAACCATTTCAAGGACGATCCGCAAGCCCTACATACCAACATTTCCGTTCGGGTGTTACTCCTACTTTGGATATTTTGTGGTGAGGTGCCTTATACGGTGTATCGCAAAAAAACAAAAAGCTAGCCTCCACCAAAAATCAAAGCTCACCGCCGAACACAGCATCCACGGAGCCCCTGGCCAAGAAGCACAGGTCCATGGCCCCGCACCCCGTCTGGCGGACGGCGCGAGCAGCGCCTGCGATAGCTCCCGTGGTGTCCAGCATCTTGCGGAGGCTTTCTTCTTCTCTCACGCTGCTGTACTCCGCCATCTGGTGGTGGGGGTGATCCGGAGGTTTCGGTTCGGGAGGGTGCGTGGTTAGCACGGTGCTGCGCTGTGCGACCGTTTGCACCGCCAGCGCTTGCTGGCTCGGAGCACAGCAGTTCGTACCCGGAAAAAACACGTTGCAGACAGACAGTTATCTAGTGCAAGCAGCAGGTTTGGCGGGCCACTTTCTACACAACAGAGAATGTCCTACAGAATTAGCAGCAGAATCCACAGCATCAGCAAGGAGGGTTAGCAGCAACAACAATCTGCTGTACAGAACGGTACAGCCACCACAGCTGGGTCCCCATGGTGGGAAAGTTAGACAAACCCCCGGAGTATTGAAGCACGAAGTGCCACAACCTTGGCGAGATCTCCTTGAAACCAAACTACCCAAGATCACTGCCGAAGACGACGCCCAACTCCGTCCGCCCCATAACCTCGCCCTGTTTACCCCCACTTGCCCCCCTCGGACGTAAGGTCAACTCTTGCTCACCACCATTGCCTGTTCCATCGCAGATGTTTTGGACACCTCCAGGCGCTTTCCGTTCAGAAAGGACCCGCCGCCTTTGATTGCCTGATACAGCTCCTGCGTAAAAGGGTTGAATACAACCCCGACAACTACCTGCAGGCGGCACGAGCAGTAGAACGGCGGGGGGCACGAAGGATCCAAGGCACTGGGTCACATCCGTTCAAGGGTTTAGTAAAATTGAACTATTTTCCGGTCGAACGGCCCTGCATTCTTATGCGGATCGGAAAATAAGTCCCGCGGGAAATCACGCGTTACTAGGGGTAAGCTTGGGGAGGTAGTAATGAGCGATCTTGATTCCTGTGTTCTGAATCCTGTCGACTTGCACCCATTTGTTGAACGTTTTTGTTGATTTGTGTCAAGATTTGCACACGCTACTCGGACATACATCAGAGGCCGGTATTGCGATACCATCCTATCGATGGACTCTGAATCCAAGCTGGCGTGAGCTGTAGAGATCGCTCGACCAACTAGAAGCAACCGAACCCCCCGTGCACAAACACGTGCACACAACCGGTAAGAAGCATTGTCGCAAAATTTCCACCCGCATGCCTCTCGTCAAGTCGACTTACCTCGTCCCCTTTAGCCAATCCGATAGAAACACACGTCACCGGGAAGCCGTGCACGAAGTTGGTGGTGCCGTCGATTGGGTCAACGACCCACGTCAGAACGTTATTGGAAAGTTCTGACGGCGCGCCTCCTCGGTCCGCGGACGTTTCCTGGTGCGGTAATTTGTGGCGCAGCAGAAGGCGTTTCTTTTCGAAGGAACAGCGTTGCGAGAACACCCTGCCAGCTATCGCTCAAGCAAAAGATATATGCGAGGTTGAAACGCATCTGACAAGGGCGATTCGCATCCATCGGAAACGACCGCCCCATATTCCCAACTTAACAAAGCATAAGAAAACACTCTTTGTACACTATCAATACGACATCGAACTGTCCGCATCGACAGAAAAAAAAGTGAAAATGCCAACGAAAGCAACCAACGAGAGAATCAACGGCCGCATACCTCTCCCAGGAAGTGGTCCTCCGGGAACTTCTCGTGCAGACCTCGCTGAATCAAGGCCTCGTTCGAGCGATCAGTTTCGGTTACCCTGAACAAAGCAGATAGCCGCCGAGGGACACCAGGACAAGGTACGAAGCAAATAGTTGATGTCTGGCTGTCGAAAGCCGAAAAAATCAACCAATCGCCGGGAAAATGACCCCTCATGTAATAGGTAACCAGTCCCGACCTATCAACACCGGGAGCTGTCCCCCGTTCCACCAAGCAGCCCCGACGTTGCCAGAAATCTCGAGTTCCTACCGTGGGAGAGAAGGCCAGCACCATATTGACTACCACCGAGAGCGAGGTGCACGCAACGTAGCGTGTGGGTGTCGTATTTCGAGTGCACGAATCGAGCAGGGAATGCTCTCAGGCAGGCATGTTCTCTTGTTTGCTCGGGTATGATGAAGCTCGTGGCATTATCTCTCTGTGGCATCCTGAGAGAACACACATAAATAGATCCTCCCTTCCGCAAAAAGCTGAAGGTGGATTCGAAGGCAAGACCCATCTACCTTGCTGAAACGAATACCGTATCTCCTTCTCCACTCACAGGTCGTGGCGCCCCTTGTAGCTGACGCCGCCCCCATCCTTACCCTTCCCCTCTTGTGCGCAATGAGCCTTCGCGTCCAGCATTGCCTGGCCTGCCTCCTGTGCGAGAGCTGTTGCAACTAACATCCTGGACGCCCTGCGGCGAAAAGAGCGGGCCGGAGGGGTACCATTCAACAGTTCAACTGCGGATGCCTGTTTTGTTGAATGGACAGCGCACAGTGCAAGCAACGAAAAGAGGTGGGCGGAAGTCCAAATACTGATAGCAACGAGACCACAGAGCAACAAGAACGTTGACCGGGCAAGTGTCAACGGGGGTGTTACCTCACGATGGCTGATGTGCATACCGTGTACAACACGAGATAACACCCCCCCTGGGCCGATTTTCAAATCTCGATTACGCCAAGACGAAGAGGATGCAGAAGCGAAACGATGCCTTTTCGAATAACTCTCGACGAGACGGCGTCGACGCTAACGTTTTCGGCGCTGCGCATATTTGTACTGTTGATAAGTCGAGCTTTGAAAAACGGTCCAGGGGGTGTGTTATCTTGTGTCATTTACGGCACATTAGCAGCACATGGCACCCAACCGAGTGCGATACATCGTTATCTCTGGGAAAGTCAAGCAAATATCGCACGCACTCCTGCTGGCTGACTCCGCCAGCCAGTCAGCCTCTGGCTTCCCCCGATTAGCCCGGCGAGCCAATTTTAAGTGACACTACCGCTAGTGACAGTGACTACTGCTGGGTGTGCCTGCGTACATATATATGTACAGCAGTGCAGCAGCATGACCCGCGGCGAAACCAAACTTTGGATACTCATCGAAGCGAGAAAAGCAAGCACAGCAGCACACGACCAGATCTTCCAGCTTACACCCAAACATCTCCTGTAAAACGTACTGAAGCAAAGCAATCGCGCGCACACACAGCAGCCACGTAGGTGGCCAGCACAACTCGCTTTGTCTGTGCGTGGATGCATTCATGAACATGACGCGCACATACCAGGTGGCATCAGTCCGCTCCTCACCAACAAGATGAGCTCAAATCACAGGGAATGTTCTTGCGCCGCCGCCGGGCTGATAGTAGCAGGGCGCTTCCCACGCCAATGAATACTATCGCTGTAGCATTCCATGATGCACGCCGCCCCGCCATGGTCAATCGGATTGCGCTGTCTGTGCTACGCACACATAACTTGTTGGGGATCCGCGGAATCGCTGCACAATCTTGCTTGTCCCCTGCCGCCCAAGTTTTCCGACCTGGAGATGAGACGGAGCCAGACCGTGCCACTCGTCACCGTTGTACACACAGCATCGCGATCTTCTTGGCGAAGAGGTCGGATAGCACTCCGCACGAACTTATCATGGGTAATGGAGACTCGAAGCCCACCGGCGGCGGCGTTCCGCCTCGGAAACGGAGCAAGGAATCCCCGTTGCTGCTACCGCAGGAGGTAAGGTATCTTTCTGATGAAAAAGCTGCCTCGAAGCTGCCTCGTATGTAGGAGATCTTTGCAGCCGCAGAGCGCTCGACGAAGAAGTAGGAGAGCCAAGCACCCTATCCCATTGAGCCGTGAGTGATGGAAGGAGCACGTGGTAGTGAGATGGAGTTTCTGCGTTGACTGCTGTTGCTGCATCCGCGCTGACGAAGGGTAGTTTGCTACGAACAGGTTTATCTTGCCCACGATGGTCCAAACTGCTGTGATTCCTATTCCCATCGTGGGTCGCCGAAGGCCGAAGCTCGATCAATGCAGTATTGGGCGACCCCAAGGAACAGCTGAGCAACTCGCTGGATGAGGCGAAGGCTAGTCTGTGCTACAGCTATTTAGTGTTTTTTGTCCCCCGGTGGTCTTCCGCGGTGTCTAGCCTTTCGTATATCTTGTGTGGGGCCGCCGTTTGTCTTTTCCTAGATACCAAGATACGACAAAAACATACCCTGGTAGGTTGTTGTAACAAATTCCACCTCTTCCATAGCACCACAAGATTCAGGGGTAGATAAGCAGTGATTTCATCGTGTCAGCAGACACTTCTGCTGTAGTCTACCTGTGTTTCTACAATTGCCCGAGCAGAATACAGCGATGTCTCCCCTGTGTTTGTTTTCGTGTGTTTGTGTTTCCTTTGTATGTCCCTCCATTCACTGTAGAGACTTGAACACATCCCGTTCGACTGTGGTCTTACTATCTCCAATGGGTAGGCTTTCTGTGTTTGTTTCTATTTTGTTTCCTAATGTATGTATGCATGTATCTCGAATGGGTAGTCTTTCTGTGTTTGTTTTTATTTTGTTTCCTAAGGTATGTATGTATGCATGTATGTATCTCGAATGAGTGAGTAGTCTTTCTGTGTTTGTTTTTGTTTCAGAAAGTCCGTGGCAATCGAATGATGCTTGAGTATAGCAGACACACCGAATATCTTGCACCCTTCCCAACACAAGTCATTGCACGAACTACCTCATTTGTTAGGCCTTGGCAAATCACATCGAACCAAGGGGGAACGCATTCTACGTAGCCTAGTCTTATGGAGGGAACCGTGAATGGACGCTCGTGTGTTGCCCACCGGGGCTGGTATCTATTGTGTTCTTTACTGCCTTTTCGCTCACATGTACTACCGTGGTCTTGGACGCCAAAAATTGCCTAAAACGTAGGAGAATCCTGGCAACGCCCGGCACGGTCAAGGTACACCCTTGCTGGGTCCGGCGGAGAGATCGGAGCGTCGATTTCTCCGCAACTACGACCTGGACGACGGCATTACCGAGGGCGGCGGTATCCCCAGCGACGGTGGTGGTGGGTTGTGCGGTGACTATTCTTGGTCGATCCCTCGAGACTGTCGAATCAAACCACTCGTTTTGGCACATTCCACGACAACGAAGTACACTTCCGTCACAGCTAATTTTGCGGTTTGGAATAGGGATGGAGTTCCGGAGAAGAGGTACTAGAGTGGTCTAGGTATTTCAATGCCGGCAAACACGAGACCAACATCAACCAATGGTACAGGTGGAAGGGGCAGGGGAGGTCACCGTAGTGGCGGGG